>BRYF01000023.1:8216087-8221087 GCA_030159135.1 Actinidia polygama | reverse complement strand
GGGGTTACCATCCAAAAATGCCATCTTTGAACCATGCTTCTCCTGTTTATTATTTAAATATTTTAGATTAGATAGTGTTGCATAACAGAAACAAGTTCCATGTCATTCCTACCAGAAAAACTGGAACAAAAATATAAAAAAATTACCCCCATCAATGAAATGGAAAAAAAGAGACAGATTTCTTGTGAACTGTATGGTATCAAGCATTTCAAGGGAGAAAGAAACAGAAAATAACAGCAGCAATACGCGGAAAGAATTATAATCGATGGCCCTACATGAGGGTGCCTGTGTTGGCATGTACAAAAAGAAAATGGAAATTTCAAGAAAATGGTGAAGTGACTTGGTCTCAGAATCACATACAATAATTCTACTCCCAAAATACTCGCAGTGATGATCAACTAATCCTATATCACATGATTGAATGAAATTTAAGTCAACATTTAGGAAAATATTATCAAACCTGAAGAAACCGGTTCAAAGCAATCAAAATACACTGCATAGAAAGTTCATCGGGATTAATGAAATTTAATGCCTTTGACATGGCGATGAACACCTCCGTAGTTACTCGTTCTGGTACAGCCTAAAAGGATGGGAAAAAATAGAAAACAATTAGTTACTTACAAAGCTCATCTAAGAAAAACGTTATAGAGTACAGCCACTATGCAGCCTTCCAATATAACCAAGGCAGAGCTCTTGATCTAGTCAAGATAGCTTCACTAGCTGAAGCCCTTATTTATCTCTCTACACAACATAAACCCAGCTAGAGAGTGTAATCAGAATAACTACCATACTTGCTTTCTCATCCAGGCTTTAACAGTTAAACCATCTTGAGCTTCAACATATGGCTGTCCACCTAGCATTGCTGGCAAGAGTCCAATGGCAAATTTTACTTTCTCTGGCCATGTTAGCATCTCGTTGTTCTTTAAGATGGCCCATATCCCTGCATAGCACATTTATGTTGATTCATTATCCTTATATCTTCATCCATCGAGTGATATCATCAGGGAGATCCCGGTCATAGTATTAAAACAACTTAAAAAATGTTAAAAGAGTTTTACAATTGAAACAAAGCATATTTTTGGCTTTTGAATGTCAATAGACTTCCAAATTCCACCAAGTTGACAACACTTTCTAACTAATGGAAAATAATCTAACATGAATTCCCAAAAGCAGAATCCCGGCTTTTTCTCGCAAGTTAGCGGTCATGGGTTCTTGCAGTTACCAAGTTCACATATCCAACTTCATTATTCTCTTTCAAGCTTTAAGTTATCAATGCTAAATGACATTTAGGCAGTCAAATCAAAGGTGAACATGCTTTGGTTCTTATAATGTCAATGATGATTTTCATACCGTTTAATGGGGCCGGTAGAACTTCAGGGAAGTCAAATCGGCTGAACTCCCCTGGCTTGTTTGGCATTGCAAATATCATAGAATGCTCTTTCCACTGCAACCGATCATTTAAACCAAGTTCTCCAAACAGGTTTTGGACATTTGGATAAGCCCCAACTTCAAGCAAAGAGACAACTAGATTTAGAATGCAACAGATACACAAGGAAAAGATGATCTAGTAGGATCGAATACAAAATATGCAATTTAGATAGAGTTTCTGTATTAAACCTCAACATAACAGATGTCATGACATATACATGCAGAAACACTTATGATGTGAAAGCATTAGGACAAAACTTTCAATAGTAAAACCCATCCTAAAGTAAGGTTCTAAATGTGAAGAAAAGTATAACCATACACCCAGAAAAACAAATAAACTTACAAAATATATGTAAACCAGTCTCGTACCAGTCCCCATCATCATCTTTCCATGCAGCCACCTGTACGAGTAAAGGCTGATCATTACCCCCATTACATTTAAGTTAAATAAGTGAAAATTTGATTATGAAGTTAAATTCCTATATTGTCAATACCGAAACTTTTGGATTTAATATCTCACAATAATTGATTCAGAATAAATTTTTTGTTGCCGTAATACAATTTTTGTCTATACAACTCCTCATTCAAGTCATCTATTTCCAAATCTGCCCTGTATAGTTAATCTGTTCAGAAATTTAATTTTCTATATCTAAATCCTTGACAATCATTTTTTATTGGAGGGTCTAGAAGGTTCACGAGAGAACAAAAGCTTCAATCTGATACAGAATCTGGTCCAAGCAAGTGATGAACATGGCCGTGACACTCAGAACAAGAGAAACAACGAAAAAGACAGGGAGCAGCCATGTCTTATGCTAATAAGAAGGGGAAAATAGAGAATCTCACAAACCTTTCCACCTAAAACATCCCTTGCTTCCAATAATATAGGTTTATGACCTGCATCTGCTAAATACTTTGCAGTTGACAAACCAGCCAAACCTGACAGAAGGTCAACAATTAAAATTTAGCATCACAATAGAAGACTATGTAATAACATAATTATTCTTTGAAGAAACTCAGAATATGACAGACTGAGAACATCATTTAGTGGTCACTTAAAGTTTTGGTGCTTGAAGCAGTCACATCCACTCCAGAAGAAGTTCGAATGTTTGGGACATTCACACCTCATGTTTTTTTGGTGTTCGGGAATAAGGGCATTTACACCTTCATATATATGGTTGAAGGACTACAATTTAAAAGAGCTGTTTAGGATTCACATTCCATAACTTAAGTTCAGTCAATCATGAATGTCATCCCGACAGCCACTAGATAAAACAAATACACACTCCTGCATTTATATAACTATGGTTAAAGCACAAGAGTTAAAAAGAGCTCTCCAGCATCCAAATTCAGCACTCCTCATGGATTTAGAATATGGTTAAAGCACAAGAGCTTTACAGAGATTTTTATCATTCAAATTCAATCGCTTATGCTTATCCAAACTGGAATCCCAACTCTCATCCAATTAGTAAAACAAAATAGCCAGTTTAGACAACAAAAACCAAGTTACCAAGTAGGAAGTAACTCCTGTTACACCTGGTGCCTCAACATACTGAAAGATACGAGAGGTACACACCAGCATGCATAAAACATGTTCAAACCATTCTAACTCAGTCAGTGAACTGCAAACATTTCCTAATTTCACAGGCAGCTTGATCTCAGCAATCGAGAGATATGTTGAGAATTTATTTCTTAATTTTTTTGAGTAATGAGTATATCATATTTGAATAACAAAAGGTTAAATAACCTTAAATTGCGAGAACTTTGTGGCTGTAAACTTACAGGAAAATAAAAAGGGTTTAACGCACACAAAAAGGAGTTAAAAGAAAAAATGACATTATTTTACCTGCACCAGCAATTACAACCTTCAAAGGTTTATCTGGACGAGGAGAAGTACGAAAGGATGAAGAAAAGTAAGCAGCTTCCAGAAAATTTAAAGTACTGTCAAGGTCTGGTCTTGGCTAATCCATACAAACCACCTTCAAGATAAAGAAATAACTATTTACCCACAAAAAGATAAAGAAATAACTAATTACATTAAAGATTAGCGACAATTTTGTGAAAACCTGACAATCCTATTAAATTTATGAAGAAGACCTGCAAAGGTCGCATGCCTTTCCTTGGTCTGTTTCCAATGCTATGCAGATCGTGAATTTTGAACCTATGACCCATGAAATCACTCCCTCGAAATGATAGCGCATTGAGTTGCCTTGAATTATGGTGACAACCACATCTCCAAGTAGATTGTGGGTTCCAAAAGCTCATTACATTGATTTGCCCGGTCAAGTTGACGGTAGAAACATGTCCAATTTGAGACATTTTATCAAACCAAATATGCAACATTCCGGACAAAGTTTTAGAGATAGAATTTCACAACTGCAACAATAGGATCCCTGCCATAAAAATTACGCACAATTTACACAATCATCTTCTCAAATAAAAATAGCCTCATCATCGCTACATTAATGTAATGGAAGTTATTGCTAAGAGATTAAAAAGTAGAGAAAAACAAGCAAACCAATCCATAACCCCAATTTTCTTAAAACCAGAAGCTGTATTGCAACAATTTCATCACCGAGTCATACATCCCGAAGAATTTACAAAAGTTTGATCAAGAAGAAGGAGAAGAAGTCATACTGAGTGAAAGAACACAACATTATAGAAGGAAAATTAAACTAGGGAAGGGTTCCATGACAATTTATCTATTTTTGTTTCAGCATAATCAACTCAGGAATAAATTGGGTATGATAACTGAGAGACAGTTCCTTTTTACCTAGTAGAAAATCAAATCCAAGCTGAAGAAAGCTAATTTATGCTTCCTTGGAATTCAACGAACGAGATAATGAAATACCTCGAGGAAAAGCTAAGTTTGGGACATAAGCAGGGGTATTGTGGTGGTGTTTTGGCAGTTATCAGTGAAGAAATTGTGGGGAGAGAGAGAGAGAGAGAGATGAGGTTTTGACCACTTTTGTAGTTAGGAAAAGGTGCCATTGCTGGAATATTCTATCCCATCTTCTCTCTCTCTCTCTCTCTCTCTGACTCAAGTTGAAAGTGGTGGTGGTCTGACTCCACTACGGTACTACCCACCATATGCTCTTTTACTGTGTGTTTGGGTAGCGGGATCGATAACTCCGTTATGGAACAAGGTTTAAACTAGTCTAGTGCCACGCTATTCTCCCACGGAATAACCGCACAGGTTCGTTTCAATGTCGGGTCGACCATAAATTACAATGACTTCCCCAGAAGTTTTTCTTTAATACAGATTACCCCTGATGTTCGAGAAATTATCTCCTCCTTAAGATTTAAAGCACATTACATTTTTCCAATTAATAGTCAACTTACATATTTTGATTACATCAACTGCCAAAATTTAGGTATTACCAATTCTAACCCTCATATTCCCTCTCTTCTGTGTCTCCCAAAAACTAGAGGACGGTACACCTACACAAAATACAAGATTATACATAAATAAAAAAAATGTACCACCACCCCAAGCCACAACCACCGTTCTACCACCTCCCCAAGCCCATGTTACCGCCACCATCCCCCCTCTCTCTCTCTCTCTCTCACACACA
>BRYF01000023.1:8206087-8211087 GCA_030159135.1 Actinidia polygama | reverse complement strand
ATATCATGTTTGTTTATAAGCAGGGTCGGATCCAGAAATAAGATTTTGTTTGTTTATAAGCAGGGACGAATCCAGAAATATGATTTTGTTTGGGACCATAGCATGAACAAAATTTTCACTCTTCATTCCACCAAACAAGCTATTAAATTTTGTAGGGCATGATTGTGCATTGGGAAGTGAACTCTGAATTTCCCATTGGAAGTTCAAAAATAAGATGGTATGTGCTAAAATTCAACATGAACTTTATAAATACTAAAATATCATTCTTATTTTTTCTTTCTAAATTAGGAAAGAACCTTGTGATCTCGTGCTCCCCAAAAACATATCAAAATAGAACTATTTTAGCGACTACACTGAATCACAACTTTATAAATACTAAAATATCATTCTTATTTTTTCTTTCTAAATTAGGAAAGAACCTTGTGATCTCGTGCTCCCCAAAAAAATATCAAAATAGAACTATTTTAGCGACTACACTGAATCACGATACTTGACAACATCCATGGTGTTCAAATCAAAAGTCTTGCAGATATCAGATAGAATGCACTTGCTGAGGCCATGATCAGCATCTCCATGTTGAACAAGTTTCTCAAGTTCCTCGGATGGTTGCAACACCTGCTCAACCCAAATAAATAGTATCTTAGAAACAGGACAAACAAAATTAAATACTAAAATGGGTGAATGCTCTTCTACAAAATTGAATAGCAAGCAACTTAATACATACATGCCCACAAAAATAAACAAGTCAACATTTCTAATAAAGAAAATACACATGCACGCACACAAACGCACCACCGTGTGCGCACTCGGGGGGAGAGAGATCCTCATAAAAAATGTAACAGAAAAATACTATCAAACCCACCAATAACAGTTATTTCCCTCTCATTTCCTAATAGTGATCCTATTAGCATCTTATGTGGATCTATTGGAACGAAGCACGTCTCCCCACCCACGGTAGTTTAAATTATTAAATAAGCAATCTAAATTTCATCAAATAACAAAACTATTGCACAAAAACATTTCTAAGAAGTATATGATATCTATCAAACTCATCTTTTGATGATTTCCAACTAATTTGAAATATGGAGAGTACCCCTACCCATGGAGAACTTGGATCGTGCATTTCATCTTCAGAGTCCCCATGTGAATTGCTCTTGGTCACTATTGCAACAGAAGAGTTCTGAGACGCTGAGCTGTCTGAAACTAGCTGAAGAAGTCTCTCGCTTCCCTGAAAAACCAACATGAATAGCTAACTAGTTAGTATATCAGGAAAAGTTATTCCATGCATGGCAGAAACGGGATGAAATACCATGAAAGGCCAAATAAAAGCTTTTTAAGACTATTTTAAGAGACAATGGGGCCAAGACTTATTGCAGATGTATGTCAAAAACTTGGAAAGTTATCAAGAACTTTGCATGCCACCATCTACAGTAACACCACCATATAAAAGGGACCTTGGGAATCTTCAAGGCTCTATTTAGATTGATGTGGGAGCAACAAAAAAAAACTTTGAATCATAACCCATATAGTGAAAAGAGTTCCGGAAGGAAAGAGTGACCTTAAGACAAAAAACTGTACATTTAGAAAGTAGATGAAGAAAACACTAGATGGAATGTGATGGGAGGGAAGATGACAATGAGTTCATAGTTTAGTTAACATATCACAATCATCCATAAGGAGATTGAGTGGAGGATAAATAGTACAGGATAAAGATAGTGGAGTGCTAATGGAGTGTGATATGAAATCCACACTTTCCATCATTAAAGTATAAAGAGTAACCAAGACAATTCAAGCCTCATGGTGCGCAAAGTTGAGAAGGATGGATGGCAATACTAATACAACCATAAATGGAATAATCATATAAGGGGGGACATCTTGAGAGAACAGATTGGGAATAAAGGCATGCAAAGGACAAAATGCCCGTGGATTGAGAATGCCCTAAATGTCATAACTATCTTTTAACAACAAGTAAAACGAGAAGAAAATGGTCCAAATGAGAGTATAGCATTAAAAACGCAGATTAGCAACTGAGACAAGTGTTTACTGACTGGAATTTCAACGAGACTATCAATGATTTTCATTTATAGTTGAAATGTCCTTTTAGCGTGAACGTTATCCAAATTACCAACTGAAGATTTAGGTCTGAAAAACAATCCAAACTCATCTAAGATAGGCTCGATGGTTCCACAAGCCAAGCTTGAAAATGTTCAAAGCCTGTTATGGTTTTAAGCCAAAATTTATACCCACTACTCATCTCAACATGACTTACTTACAGCCCTAACTGGAATTTTCCCCAACAAACTGGTTAATTATCACAAAGCAGCTTACATTACAATGTTTGTATTATTATAACAGCATAACTAACACTAAAGGCTATAGATAGTTACTAAATTTGTGAACGCTAAAATCACCTTGAGGGCTCTCCAGTGAGAGTGCGAAATAGGATCCAAAAGAATGGGATATTAGGCAAAGGTAGAACCTGTATACCAAAACAAAAAGTGAATGTTATTAGTACAATTTATATTACAAAGTGATGTGCCTAACAAAGAAACAAGAATTTTTTTTTAAAGAGATTGAGAATTAACTTCAAGAAATGGGGATATGTTAAGAATTAACAATAAACGCTGAAGGTGAAGTTGATACTCTGAGAGTAAACACTCATACATACAGTGAAAGCAGTTGTCAGAGGAAGCAATGAAACGGATCCATAGAAGTATCTCTTGTGAATAACAGTTCCCCTGAAAATAGAAGCACCACATACATTAATGTATTTTCCATTTTTTGAGAACCCTAAGGACCACGAGGAGCTTACATAATAAGCATAGATAGATCAAACAATCTTAAAAGCACATTAAAAACTTCTAAAGTGATAAAAGTACTAGACAAACTCTTCTGTCCATGTACATGCAGAGTGCAAGTATGGTAGCAAGTTGATGAAAGTACGGGCTCACGGGCTGATCTACTCAAAAGGGTAAAAATCTGCACAAAGCTTTGCCCCTACTACCTGTGATTCATCATACGAATCCAATTTTACCAATCTTTCTAGCAAGTGTGGTCTCTTTAAAGATAAGCTAATCATTGTAACAGTTGAAATAAGATGTTTGTTAATAGCTAAGATGTTGAAATAAGGTGTTTATTAATATGCCATGGCACGGCATATCTTTCTGTCGGGATTAATGTATTTTCCCTTTGCAGGGTGGTGTGTGTGTGTGTGTGTGTGTGCCGGAAAGGAATTCTTAGAGGCATTTATTGTCAATTAGTTACTGAGTAAAAAAATATATAATCGTAAGCTAACTATAGCTAACTATCAAAATACAGGAAACCTTGGAGCCCAAAGTTTAGCTGTCTCTTAAGGAAATATTCACAGTACAATAAATTCAATCTTAGAATTTAGACTTTCAGGTTACTAAATGACCAATAAGCATATTAAACTTTACGAGGCAAAATGATTTTGTATGTTATCTACCACTTGCAGGTTTGCAGCACAATCCTTGACAAATAATAATGATCAGCTTCCACAGGTTTCAAATTCATGAAAAGGAGTAAAAGTTACCTTAGGGCAATATGCCTCAACCTTTGGCGCACATGTCAAGCAATAAAACTACAACATGCAAAGCATTATTAAGCATATAAGTACACAAGTTCTAGGAATATTTTTATTGACTCTGCATTCTGTTCTTACGTGCAGGCCTCCTCATGACGTGAATATATTACGGCCAAAGGGGATCACATATAAAGCAAATCATTGGCATACATTTTTCATGAATTGATGATTCTGGTTCAACATAGAGTGGATGTGTGCTAGCAAAGCATTAACATCTGAACGAATATAGACAACATAAAGATAAGGATGTAGAGATATTCAGGCTGCTAAACCATCTTCAAGCATTCAAAACATGGCATTGGCAATACTGCCTTTTAATGTAACTTTATCATGTTTATACATTATAACCAAATCTCATTGATCGTGTTAAAAAAAACTCATTAATTGACTCAAAAGTTAGCCATAATTTCTCAATTTCCAACCCTATTTGGGTCCTTCCATAATGTAATCAATAAGATCAAAGCTTTTAGTTTCAGCATGTTTGCAAATATAAATCATGTCTTTTTATTTTCAAAATTTGTCATCTCCAGTCTTCTACAATTTTTTTATTTATAAAAGCACCCGGTTAAGAGCCATTCAAATGGCCAAACCACCAAACTACGGTCACCAAAAGTTGCTACACCTGCCCATGCAAGCCCTCATGGTCAAAACCATTACGTTTCAAAATGAAAAAGGAGCATGAAATGTTTAGGAACATTAAAAAGAACTATTATTCCAGAAACTCCACTTCTCACAACATAACATATCGGAAGGATTGCATAACATTGCGAGGAAAAAATAGTACCTGTACTTGACGATACAATTTTCGACGTAGAGCCTCATTAATTGCAATAAAGGATTAAAGAAAAGGTTGACAAAAGGAATATGGGTACGCAAGTGAAAGAAATCAAACCTGGAGGGGTATGCAATTTCAACTTTTGTAACGTCCTTGGAGATAGATTTCAAGAAAATCTCGGAAGGCGTAACACGAGCCAAAAGGCGCAATCCCAAACTGCCATCAGAATTAACTTACAAGAAGTAAATTCACTAGAAACGAAATACCCATATCTGAGACCAACATTTTCACAAATAAATGGTATCCAGTAAACTTTACCCATAAAGCTTGTTTTTGAAACTCCCAGGAGGCGCCTTTTCGAGACCCGTCCATGCTTGGTTCATCTATAAATGTCGCAATAAATGTTAATATATGTGAAAATTTCTATCCATAAGTGGAGAGGGCCAACAGATAAGTAAACTTTTTCTTGTGTATACGATCGTGGGTATTTTTCTTTTTAGGTTTGCCGCGTCTAGCCTCTATTTGGGTCTAATATCGTGCAACCTTCTTCTTTTTTTTGATTAACCACAGAGTGTCCTAGACAGGCTTTTGGGCCCACCAGACTAATCTCTGTGCCCTGAG
>BRYF01000023.1:8193587-8201087 GCA_030159135.1 Actinidia polygama | reverse complement strand
ACTTGCTCAGAAGCTGGAAACCATTATGTGAAACATGCCTCTCTTAGTCTCTCTAAGGATGACCGAAGAACTCTTTGGCAAGTCAATTATAATACATTATCCACTCCACAAATCATTAATCTGTTTCAGTGAAGCATTTTCAAAACCAATTTTAGCAAGAGAGGCAGATTGCTTAAAGGCAGGGGATGAGAGCATAGGTCAACAGCTATCTGAGATGGAGATATACCTAATAGATTGTAGGTTCTCAAATTTCACAATTTCACAGTTTCAAAGGGTTTGCTAAAGAAACCATGCTAATTTAGCATTTTTGCTGTACAATCAACCAAATTAGTAGCAATTAAACTAAAAAAAGAAAAACTTTCAAATATAATATTAAAACTCAATGTTACAGACCTGTTACTAGTTGTGACTCGGGAGTCAGGATGCATAGCTATAACTTTCTGGGGTTTATAAACTGTCAAAAACCTATGATGCTAGACTAATATACTTCCAGAAATAAAGGTTGGAAATAAGGGAAGGGAAAGGCATACCAAAACTTTAAGAATCCATGACGCCGGAAGTGAAGTGCAACATATCTCTCCCCCAAAAATGTTTGAATAAAACGCTGTGCTGTAAGCATGATAATCTGACTTGGCTCAATCAGAGTCCTGCATTTGTGAGCAAGAGGACCACCCGGCTGCATCACCAAATCTTGCTCCACATCAGCAAAAAAGACATCTCCAATTGCAATAACATCATCATTGGAGGAAAACTTTGCCATTACATCTTGCATCGTTCTTTTCGTTGGCTTCTTAACATCCTCAACCCAAGCAGCCTCAAGCTTATTCATTGAAATTCCGAGTGATTTCAACTTCTTAACATGTTCATCATCAATAAAACACGGCTGTGGCAATGAGAAGTAACACATGAACTTGTCTATGTGCAAGTGGCTCTTTTTAGCTTCTGCAAACTCATCAAACTCCACAACTACTTTTCTTCCCAGGCATTTACTTATATGATCCATATCTAGCACGCGATCGAACTGATAATCAAGTTTGGTGCTAGGAATGACTAAAACACGATTGAGTAAAGCTGCAAAGAACATGTGCTTCTCTAAACAAATCAAATGATTCGACATTTGGCCCGACAAACAGATAGTAAACAAGTACTTATCCGATCTCGGCTTCCACTCAATTGTTTTCCGCTGAGACAAATTCTGATCAACCTTTCGACACCTATCAAGACTAGCATAACTGCCAAGACTTGGATCCGTAAAATTATCCGCCAAATCCGACCAATTCCCAAATTGATGGGACGACAAAAGCACTTGTTGCATTTTTTTATTGAATGAAATCTGACTAAGAAGAGCATATTTGAAATCCTCAAACAATGCAGACGAGGAATTGAGAGTAGAATTTACAGGATTCACTACTGTAGAATTGGACTTGGAATTTGATTCGGTCACAAAAGTACGGTTCCACAACTTGAAAAGCCCTAATTGTTGCTCTCTCAACAAATACAAAGCGCGCAATTCGGACTCGCGCATACGATTTATGGAAGAATCAAAACTGAGATTGGAAAACCTAGTTCGGAACAGATTTTTGATGTCGGTAGTGAAATAAACGATGACGATGAAAAGCGGAAGGAAAATTGCGAAGAGGTACCTCTTGTTGAAGGTGAAAGTGGGGAAGGTAAAACGACGAGCATTCCCCATCATCCTGTCCTTGAATTCATCCACGTGGAAGGTCGAGCGTATCGAGGCCTTAGGTTTTGGTCTCTCGTTTTGACCGATTAGGTTCTGTCGATCTTCTTCTTCGTCTGAAGATGATGATTCTCTGTCCATTGATAAAAACCAGCCGAGAATGAAACAGCCACAAAGGTCGGATGATTCAAGCGATGCACATTTGAAGTGCCGTTTGATGCAAGGCCAATTCTCTGTCTCTCTTTTCCGTGAGATGGGAGAGAGAGAGATGTAATTATGTATGGGAGTGGGAGTGAGATCTGGGAAGGGTGGTGAAGCGGAGCCGGAGCGTGACAAGGAAGGAATGATTTGAGGCGGGTGGAAGAAAACGACCCTCCACGGGCCAAGGCGGTTGTTTTGTTTCCATTTTGTTCATTGGGGTGGCCCAATCGTGTCCAACCAATTTCTTGGCCCGTACTCTCTCTTTTAGGGCCACGCCCAAAAAAAAATAATATATATATATATATATATATATAATTTTTTTATATATTTTCTGTTAGTTTTGATTATTTTGCTATAGTTGACTCCCCTTAAAAAAAATTCCGAAAG
The DNA here is from genome assembly GCA_030159135.1 of Actinidia polygama. Lineage (NCBI taxonomy): Eukaryota > Viridiplantae > Streptophyta > Magnoliopsida > Ericales > Actinidiaceae > Actinidia > Actinidia polygama. The sequence continues at coordinate 8,198,818 of BRYF01000023.1, read as the reverse complement.
ATCCATTAAAAATGTATAATTTGGTCCCCTCAGCAAAATTTATGCGTCCGCCACTGTTTCCAATCAAGGAGATTTCGAGGTATAGAAGAGATTCAATAATAGAGTCGTGAATGATAATGGTTCAGTTATTCTATATATACTTTCTAGATACATGGATAGATTTTTTTATTTTTTATTTTTTATTTTTATTTTAAATAAGCTTGAGCCCCCGCGTTATAATATACTTTTATCTTAAAAAAAATAATAAAACCACCAATTTATTTAGGTTTGAATAGACTTAGTCCCAATTTTATTTTACTTCATACAAATCTGGTATGTATATATATAATTTAGAGGGACTCTAAATTGTTTTAGGGCACCATCAAAATTAATATCTAATATAGTATTAGAATTTGGTTTTGGATCTCATGGGTCAAGTTCTTAGTTGAGTACCTTGTTCATATTCACGTGCATTCAAGTTGCACGTGTGAGAGTGTTGAACTTTTTTCATATCTATAATTCAATCTATCAAGCTTGGTATATATAATGAAAAATGGTATATTTACAAAAAAGAAAAGTTTCATACATACAAACATCACAAGAAAGATATTACAATGCTTGAATTATGTTGGTACTTTGATCCTAACCATATCATGGAGGGTTCCTACGAGTACGAGGTGGTGAGAATCATTTCCAATTCCATCCTATGGTCTACCATCCGAAATTTCGGAATGATGACTTGGAAGCTTCCTCTATGGCCCCAATTCTAGGGTAGGGAAGGTTAAGAATGTTTCGGTGAATAAAGCAAAAGAAATTCTGCAGCTGCAGCAGGGTCGTGAAGGAACAGAAATAAAAGAGATAAAAAGCAAAATCAATAAGAAAAATAGGACCACCTTCAAAATTTAAAAACAGAATTATTTTGTTTTTATAAACTTCCAAATTTATTATTATTCGTTACCCAATCTATGCCAATGCCCATCCTTAAAAACATTTCGGGTGTCCTGTTGGGGGTGTTTCTTGCGTGACTTTGGCCTACGTCTGCCATGTTTCATGTCAAATTGGATTCAACCAAACACAAAGCCAATCCGAGTGGGAGGGTAACATTTCAGGTCAAATGGCGGGAAGCTTCATGGAGTATGGATCAAGAAATACTAGCTTTTGTGGATCTGCTGGTCCCATTCAATACATGAGTTTTAAACCAACAACTTGCCCACAATAGCTCCGTTTCGTACTAGTTTTTCGATTGTTTTTTTTTTAACTTATAAGTAAAAACTACGTGAAGATTTTTCTAACATGAAAGAATAGATGTTTTAATGAACCAACAATAAGTAGACGAATCATAAAAGGATAGAAAGAAATTTATGAAAAGCGAAGAAAGGCAAGATGTGTTAAAATATGTATGTATCTCTTATCACGGGTCAAATCCAAGATGTATATACGTACATGAAACACTTACTCTAGAGTTGTAGATAACTTTTCCTATTCAATTTGCGTTATCTAAGCAAAGAGTGATTCACTATAAAAAAAAAAAAAGTTCAAGAGAAATTTTTCAACAATTCTGAACACATGCACCGCAGAACCCACCTCTAACGAGAGGGTTGGTTTGTACTCCAAATTATTTTTAAAAAAATGTGCCCCATATTCATTTGCGGAAGGACAAAGGGCAAGAGAATAATAGAACAAGGAAGCATAGAAATAGAGAACAAGGCTTAGTCCAAGTGGTAAAGAGCGTTTTTTGTCCTGGGTTCGATTCTCTCCTCACCCCCGGGCATATGGCGTGGTAGCAAAGGGCTAGAGTCCGAGATGCAAGCTAACACTCGGAGGGCCCATTTTCGATTCCTGGCTGTCACGTTGCATAACCGCGTTTACATCATGAGATGTGAAGGGCTAAATGCTCAAGGCACAGAGATTAGTCTGGATGTGGTTACATCCTGAGTTATGAATGACTCACTGCTCAGGCACAACTGGATGGCCCAAAGACATATATAGGATACTTTTTGGTTATTCAAAAAAAAAAGCATAGAAATAAATTTCAAACAAAACTCTCTTTCTCAAACTTCATTTTTTCTTCAAAATGGGTTTGCCAAAACACATCCCCGGTCAGTCAAAGGAGCTGCTGCCAATGGAAGAAGTCTTACCACTAGGGGCTTCCATTCAACTCTTATCCTAATAAGCCGCCCAGAGTCTTTTCGTGATTGCTTGCTCTTTCTCTATTCTTTTGGCGTCACTTTCACTCTTCCTTCTACAACCAACCACAGTCTTCTTCTTCAAAGCACAGAATTTTCTCATTTCAAAATCCTCTTCCGCTCTCAACATTTTTGAATACACCAATTTTCTCCTATCAAAAAAACAAATCCAAATTCATCCTCTCTCTCTCTCCGACTTGGTTTCTGCAACCAAGAAAAAATTGAGGAATCCCAACTGGGTTTTCCTCAAAACTTCTTGATTTTCTCGGAAAATCAAGACCCAAAATCTCACCCACCTGTAATTACCTAAAATCTAAGTGATATTCGTGTCTAAAATGGGAGACTCATCCGAGTTAAACAGGACATTGCACGACTCGGCAACGACTGGGCTCCCCGGAAAAATCATGGTGGTGGCCATAGTGGTCCTCTTCTTGGTGGTCGTCTTCGTCCTCTTCCTCCACCTCTACGCCAAGCGCTTTTGGCACCTTCGAGCAGACGACGACGAATCCGCCACCACACGGCGCCGGCGCTTCGAGTTCGCTCCCTCCGCAGCCCTCCGCCGCGGCCACGACCCGTCGGTCCTCAAATCACTACCCACAATTTCATTCAACACCAAAGACTTCACCGACGGATTGGAATGCGCCGTTTGCCTCTGTGACCTCGCCGACGGTGAAATGGCTCGAATTTTACCCAAATGCAATCATGGGTTTCATGTAGATTGCATTGATATATGGTTCCGATCTCACTCTACTTGCCCAATTTGTCGAGACCCAGTTTCGATTCAATCCCTCACAACCCCTGAATCAACCAATAATCCACCAAGAACAGAGAATTCATCAATTGGGGTTTTATTTACAGAGTCGATGAATTTTCCAACCAATGTGTTGTTTTGGGGGAATCAGAATCAGGTTAGCACTTTGAATTCGAGTTTAGAGGAAGATCATCGTCGATATCCTGATTCTTCTCAATCACCCTCTTGCTCTTCGTCTTCTTCCTGTCAGGCAAATGGTATTAGAGGAGATGACATGTTGGTGATTGATATTCCAAACCAGATTGCGGAAGATGAAGAACAAAAGTCGCCGATGACAACGCGATTGAGGTCGTTGAAAAGGCTCTTGACCAGGGATAGAAGGGTGAGTCCTCGGAGTCCCTCTGTTGTTGATGCAGATCAAGTAGGCAGAGGTCAGAATTAGACCTCTCCAATTTCCACTTGCAATGTGATTTGATTTGTCAGAAGGATGGGACCTCTGCATTTGAGGTCAGAAAAAGAGTTGATTTTTCTCTAGTAGTAGTAGTATGTGGAAGAGTAGTGATAGGTACACACCCACTTTTGGGTGTGTACAAGACACACCCATTTTTGCCCTCTCACAAAACAAGTGGGACCCACCCTAATTAGGGTTTTCACGTTTTTCTAAAAATTCTAATTAGGGCGGGTCCCACTTATTTGTGAGAGAGCAAAATGGGTGTGACTTGTACACACCCACTTTTGGGTGTGTACCAATCATTATTGTATGTGGAAAGTGTTTACTGTACAAATTAGTACATAGTTGGCTTCTCTGTTTGAGAGGCTGGAACAGTCCGTCTCCTACAGTAGATGCATTAGGGAAGTTGGGTATCCTCATTCGTTGGATCTGTTATTTGTGTATCATTTGAGCTATTGATTCTATTATTCAAGACTTTGATTTTCCCTCAAACTCCATCATAGTTTCTAATTAAAGTGGGCATCAGCCTCTTGGTCTTAAAACTGGTTTGAAAGAATTCAATTTGTGTTGCTTATAGCTTGGAAATAACTGCTTTGAACTATTTTTGAGGTGAAGAACTTGGAAAGTATAAAGTCAGCTCATCAGTGCTTGAATTATGGTAAACGAATGCTACAAACTGCTTCCTTAGGCATTCCTCGTTAGCGAGTTCTGAGCCACTTCTCGATTCATCTTTGCTTATGCTGCTGTAAGTTGAAAGTACAACACATTGTTTTTTATTACAATAGCAAGGTGTTTCCTACGAGACATGATCGGGTAGGACACGTTAACAATTGCAACTAAATCAGATTGGTAATTGAGCCATACTGAGTCAAGTTCCTGATGTGGCAAAAAGAAAACTACATCAAATGTTGCCCATCATGCGCACTTTTGGGGGTAGTGCATCATAAGATTTGCCATTCCTATCTTCAAATAATTTGTATGTAAACCCAATTTACACCGTTGAAATTAAATGAGATAGATTTGTAATCACAAAGAGCAACTCTAAATTGATTAAGATGACATCACAAGCATGTCAAGGGTGGGTTGACAAACCAAATGCCAAACAGTAAACTAGAGAGAGAGAAACACATCCCCGGTCGATCCTCTTCCATATGCACCACTCTATGCAAGTTCTTGTTAGATACAAGATAAACCTAAGACAATAAAAGCATTTAAAAGCAATTCTGTTGAATTGTAGAAGCCTGTATGTCCCCACACTAACCCTTGTAAGATTTTCCCTCCCCTGTTGGCCTCGATATCAAAGTTGAAGTAGTGGCAGTGCCATTACAATACCGAATACAGAAACCAGTAACAACAACATCCAGGTTGGGAAAGATTGCCTTCTGTGGTTTTTCAGATCCCTTGGGGCTTCTGCCTTGTTCAGGTTCTCTTTACCGGTTTTCTCCAACAAAGTTTTGGAATTTTCTGGCTGAGGTGCCGGTGACGCTTTCTCTGCAACAGCCTGATCAGCAAGCTGCTGCTGTTCATACTTCTCCACGTACTCGGGGAACATTTTCCTGAACGTTGCGCTGTTTAAAGAAAAATATCAGAATATATTGTAAAGCAACCATCTGAAATGCTAAAAGAGCTGTAACGAATAATGGATGTTGGGAACAACAAAAACAAAAACAAAAACAAAAACACACGGCCAACTTGTTTTAACAGTCTGCTGAGTGCCGTATTTCTGTAACAGGTGATTACCATGATACAAGCCAGGATAGGGGAGGATAGGAATTTTTCGCCAGGTTATGAGTTTTATGCAAGACGGACACTATAACTATAAAATTCAAAAAGACCATGAAGAGATAAACAAAGACAAATCTTA
>BRYF01000023.1:8183587-8188587 GCA_030159135.1 Actinidia polygama | reverse complement strand
GAACAAGAATAAAAAATCTAACAAACACGAAAAGGAAAACAAAATCCGTCCACAAATTGCTAAATTCAGGATCCACGTTTTCACAAAGTATTTAAGCCTAACACTGAAAAGGTAATGAAGGCACCAGTACATAAATACCTACAAACACATTTTAAATCCCAGCACTGCAAGAAAATTGTAAGACCTCTTGGATTAAGGATGTACCCAAAGAGGAGGGGGTGGGCAGGGGTGACTGCCCCCCAAGTTTCCAAGAAATCCCAGTTTTATAGCAATATTAGTAATTCATATTTTCAAACTATATCGTTTTCACACCCAAGGTAAAATTCATATTGTATTTCATGTTTTTGTTATAAATTGTGTTTTTTATATATATATTTGCCACCCCAAGTTAAAATCATGCTCCATCCCCGGAAAACCTATGCATCAAAACCCTAGGTTAGTAGATTTGTCAGGTTGCCAAAGAGAACAGCAGAATTCTTCCAGTGCTCCAGTTCCATCCATAATTCTTCTATGATCTACTCCTAATCCGTGTCCAAACACGATGAAATTCACCATTATATCCAATACTTCATGAGAATGAACGACGATGAAAATATAACATTCAAATTACGGTGGGACTAAAGAATCAAGAAAATCAAATGAAGCGTATCATCTGACTCGTAAACGTAAATGAAGATATTGATTCGCCACAGTGAATTTCTCATCATTCAATCACTCGAAACCTAATTCGGGAAAAGAAATCGATCTACATCTCAGTCGATCCATGAATCATCAACGAAAAAGCGATCATAAAGTGAGTGAGAGAGAGAGAATTACCAGAGATCGGGAAGGCGATTGGGAGATTGAAAAATGAATAAACGCGTTCGATTTTGGAGCCTTCAACTTGAGGATTGGGTCGTCTCGGAGTCGATCGTCCTCGGCCTCGACGATGACGTCCTCCTCCTAGTCCTAGTGTGATTTCATCTTTTCTCTAAGGCTTAATTTCAAAAACACCCCCTAAACTATCCACTTTTATCACTTTCACCCCTTTATTTAAAAAGTAAATCATATTGACCCCTAACTATTTAGTTATATCACTTACATCCCTCTTATTACTAATCTGCTTAAAATAGTGATAAAAATCAATCGCGTGTTGTCCATGTGCTTAAATTAAATACCCTTATGTCTAAATATTCTTATTTTTTTAAAAAAAAAACTAAGTCAACGCTTTATTTAAAGGCTTATTAATAAATATTAAATTTATTCTCATAATAATTGAATAAGCTTGTATATGGAGTGTTGACTTATTTTCTATAAAACAATCATGGTAATTTAGATATAAGGGTATTTAATTTAAGTACATGGACAACACGTAATTGGTTTTTATCATTATTTCAAATATATTAGTAATGAAACGGGTGTAAGTGATATAATTAAATAGTTAAAGGTGTCAATATGATTCACTTTAAATCGCCCACAAATTGCTCTTTTTCTTTTTATGTTTATTAGACCCGACCCAGATATTTTGGGTGGTTTATTTTATAACGAAAATGAATTAATTTATATTATTAATATATAAAATCTCTGTTTTCACATTATTTAACAGCAACAACGGCTGGCTGGCTGGCTCTTAAATATGGGTCACTTAAAACAGGTACCGACTAACATTGGGCTTTGTATTTCAACTCAAATGGAGTCCTTCACCGTACCAAAACGAATAAATAAATAATATTTGGAAAAAATATAAAAATTATCCTAGAGTTTTGCCTTAATAACAAATCAACCCCTCCCTCCTCTCTCTCTCTCTCTCTCTCCCATTGCTTCCTGTTTTCCATTGTTGTCCACGTCTCAGTATTGTTTTCATTGAGAAATAGAAAAAATAAAAAACAAAATAAAGAGTTTATTCAGTTCACTCTGTTTTCCATTGTTGTCTTTTTCCTTACGCACTGGTTTGGTTATGTAAATCTATGACTGCATTTCACTCTATTTCAATTCAGTTCAAGTTCACATCAGCACACGAATTATTTCTTGTTTCCTAAACGCATGTTCATCTATTTCTTTTGCAACCGATATGGGTCATACCATCTTAAACAACGTTTCCTTATTTTAGATACAATTATCTTATCTGCAATGGATCCAACAAGTGTTCAGGTGACAACTCTCATAACAACAGAAGAAGAAGAAGAAGAAGTAGAAGAAGAAAAAGGCAACGGCAACGGCAACGTATACCCTCTTTTTTAGCTGATTATTCTAGACTGTGGATCACGGATCAGGATCAGTTTGTTGATAGCGGAACAGAGTCGTTGAATAGGTACTTCTACCGTTCACCACATTATTATAATGAACTTCTTCAGCTCTCCAAAAAGATAATAGCATTCATCACGTGGCCTGGCCGATCACATGGCAACACTGAAACGACAACAGCTAATTTTGAAATCAGAGTCATAACAAAGAACAGTCAAAGCAAAATCACATGATCCCACTTGCATCAGATCCATGACAAGATTTTACGACTAAGAAATTAGATACACTTAGACCCACCAAAAAAAACCAATCACAAAGCTCTCTTCACTCCCCTTAGCAGCTCAACCATTTCACTTTCAGTCATGAAGTACTCTTTTAACTCACTAGCTGCTTTTGTTCTAGCACTTGTGCTGATTCTACATTCTTGGCCTAGTGCATCCCAAGCTCACCGTCTCCTGCTTCCAAAAGAAGATTCGTTGACTGTGGTGTCTTCGCAAGTTCTCAAAGATTTGCAGCCAAACGGAAAAGATCCGGTCAAGAAACTGAAGTCGAGTTTCCGAAGTATACCACCGAGCAGATCGAACCCAACACAGAACAAGTAACTTCTTCCAACTCCCAAATAAATCGAGCATGACCACCATTTGCAGAATTGACTTGGACATCGTGTTCCTGTCCCAGGTCCAAGCTTCCATAAACATCGTAGAGAACAATGCCGGCAAAGCATAGTTCTTTTTTACTGATATCCTTTTGTTGCTGTAGTCTTATAGAGTCTAGTGCAGGACCTAAATGTAGTCTAGTGCAGGAGAGAAATGTACTGCTACTGCTACAAGTTTTGAAGTGAATTGATTTTGTAGCTTTCACATGTACATACAGAAGTTTCTTTCTTTCTAGTTTGCAAACGGTGTTTCAGCTTCCAAATTATTTGATATACATAGCCCCATTATGAGTTACAAGGAGAACAAAAAAAAGAGGAAAGGGAAGGGAAGTCTAATAGAGCTACATGATAAAGGATGTTCCTCTGTTTTGCACAATTGCTTATTTCTCATTTGAATTAAGTCATGACCATAGGAAAAGAAAAAAACATTTTGGACCTTACCTAATCTTTTTCTTGTCCAAACAAAAGATATTTCTAATCCATTCAAATTGCTCTAAAGCTAAAGATTTCTATAATACTTCTTGGATACCCTTTTTCCTTCTAATCCATTCAAATTGCACTAAACCTAAAGATTTCTATAATACTTCTTGGATACCCTTTGTATGAGTTTGTGATCAAAATTTTATATTTTTTTAATTCCTTGTGATAAGAGAAATATGAAAATGTCAAAATTTTGTGCAAATTTGAAAAGACAAATATGCTAAAAAAAATAAATCCATTTTCTCTCTAAAAACAAGCTAACCTTTTTTGTTTTTAGTGGATTTTGTTTTAGTAGATTTTCTCCCAAATTTGAACAAAATTTTTAAATATTTGGATCCCTCTTGTAAAGAGAAACCGAAAGATTATAAAATCATGCTTAAACTATGAAAAAAAAGTTAACTAAAAACAAAAACAACTAAATTAATTCATAAAAAACGAACCCAAACTTGCCCAAATCACTATCTATACAAACTTGGTTCAAGTATGCTTCCATTGCCTACACAAAGAGTACCTGCCCGTTTTCAGTGTTTTGTGCTTTCCGCAATAAAAGCCATCATCTCCAGAATTTAGCATAGCTACGAACATCCAAAAGAATCCAACAGAAGTGTTCAGTTCACTATCTTGAAAGAAGTTATTACATCCATCCAAATACATAGTTGAGTAGCACAACAAAAACGATTTACTCATTGGAATCCAAGACTAGAAGAAAATAAAACAAACTCCAAGTAATATAAATTGTAGGAATTAAAAGCTCAACCAATGATTCGCAGGTATGAATGGGATTTTCTTCTTATAGGCGACTTATTACAGCCTCCACCTCAGAAGGGGTATACAAATGGTAATTCGGAGCAACCTTTGCAATGTCGACGTTATTAGGTGTCACCTGAGATCATGAGATATGTAAAGCATAGGTACAGGGAACAACAAAGAAAAAGAACCCAAAAAAAGGGAAAATAAAAACTAACTATATAGCACATAAACCAGAGAAGAAGCTACAATATATAGTAAATACCTTTTCTTCCATAACTTGCTTCAAGATGGAAAGGGCTATTGTTTCAGCTTCTTTTAGGGTAATGTCCTGCAAATAAAGTTAATAAGCAACCAAGTTGAATTACAATCAAATTACAGAAACTTTCTACATCGTGCACATGTACAACAGGAATGCACAATCAGATACATTTGCTCTCTGAACCAGATAGCATGGCTGCAGTAATAACTTTTTTCCAGGTTAACCATCAAAAATAAGAAATAAAGTTAGGCAAACTTATATCTTCATGCTCCAAAAGGAACAAAGAAACCACAGTTACGCAAGTTTTTCAAAAGAACGACAGCTTATGCTCTACCTTATTATACTGCTCCTGCAAAGAGCTGTCAGCACCTTCAGAACCTGAACCAATAGCTTTTGCGTTGCATTGCCAGAACGTGCCGGATGGATCGGTGTAGTATCTGTGGATTATGTAATAATGAGCAACTAAAGAATGGATTGGGGACTTGGGAAATATAGACATGATTTTGAATTTCTACTGTTACAGCAAACTAAAGAGCAGCCGCAGAAAGCAACAGTAAATCCATTATGTAGGGTGAAGGCGATTGCCTGCCAACAAGTACAATCACATTCATTTATCCCATGCTTTCCATTATT
>BRYF01000023.1:8168587-8176087 GCA_030159135.1 Actinidia polygama | reverse complement strand
GAATAGAAAGTTGTTATGAATGATTATTTGGAAAGATAAGTTAGTAACTTAATTTACATGATAAAAATAAAATAAAATAAAATGGATCCAGTCTTAGATGATTATTAAATCCGCAACATTGTCTATTTTCTTTCATTTTCTATTTTTTGACACCCAATCATGGATCCAGTCTTAGATGACAGAAATGGAACAACGGGTGATTTCCCTTTTTCTTTTTCTTTGGTAAGCTTAGGGGAGGAGAATTTTGCTGTGACAACAAACGAACCATTGATTTCCTAATAAGGAATCAAAGTTTTGGTCCATTGAGCGAGGGAAGTCGAGTCATTCTCATTAGAACTTGCGGTATTCAATGCCGAATTTGTATACAATTTCCCTCTCCTTGTTTAGTCTGTCTGGCAGCGGCTATAAATTAGCTTCACGGACATTGGATTTGAAACTTTTTCCAATTCTTTAAAGAGGATGATGATTACAAGGAAAGCAACCGCAGGAAGAAATTTGGCCCGAGAAATGCAAGTTTTGTTGATTCACTCCACTCTGTGCTTGTTTGGTTGCCTTGTGAATTTGCTGGGTGTGTTGCAGCTGGGCCGCCGTTCTCCATTCCTCTGCTTTCCGATGAACAACACCCATCCTCTTCATCCACTTGTCTTCCAAATTTGATCTCATCTTTTCAATTTTCACCTGAAAAAACATTCCGTTATCAATTAAGAATACAAAATGAATCCAAACAACAACTCCCCGTGCCAACGATTTAAAACTTGGTTAGTGTCATCGAGTTTTGTGAGTCATTTATGGATGGAAAAGAAAAGGTAAACGAAAAAATAATAAGATATAAGATAGATAGTAACATGAATAAGGCAAATTTATTTCATTGGCCCCCTATTATTTAATTTTTCATCCTTCACCACGTTCACAAATTCATCATCCAAACGAGACAAAATAAAAACAGCCCCATGAAAATACCGTCCTATATTTGCTTCACTGATATTTTAATTTAGTGATAAAACTTTATTCAACTTTTGATTTGATCCTATTTTCCCCACTTGCCACTGAATTGAAACTTGCGATTGACGCACCAGATAATTTTTAGCTTTTCGGCTGGCTTTTTTGCTTAAAATAAGCAAAAAAACCAATCAGAGTTGGCTTTTTTGCTTTTTTGCTTTTGCTTATTTACTTAGTTTTAGCTAAAGTAAAGTCAGAAAAGAAAAAAAGAAAAAAAAAATTAGCCTTTTGATAGCTAGCTTAAAAAAAGCTTGGCTTTTAAGCATTACCAAACGGAGCCAAAGAGTGCGTGTGAAGTTAACCCTGGACCACAAACAAAGCAGCCCCATGAATTAATGAATCTATTGCATAATCATGTTCTTATCCACTAGGAATTACAAAGCACCCCCACTGGTTCCCTAGGATAATGCAAGAATCTCACATGGGGTTTTGTCTTGCATGGGTTTATATAAAGACTTTTGGTTTTTGATGGGTGTTTTATATAAAGTTATGTGTACTTGAATGACTGATGTTGCTTTCTTTCGAAAGTGTGAAATCATTCCCATTCAAGACATATCAAAACAGAGGTTGGAACCCAAAAAGAATGCACAAGGGGAAGAAAAGTTGTGGTGAGCAGCGGGTGGCTCGAGGAAGAGGAATCCCACAAGAATATACAAGATAAAAGCACTTCCACAGAATTCAACCCCACTTGGGATGCGTTACATTGCTTTTGCTTTTCAATGCCACAACAGGGGTGGGTGATCTTAGAAACAAAATCATACAAAACCCGTGTTATATACGCAAATAACAACGAACAAGTTTGTATCTTTATTTTGTGGAAGGATTTACAGAAACAGTGTGAATTTACAGTTTTTAGGAGGGACCATACACAGTTTTAGGATCTGCGGTTCAGTTTTCAAAATCAATTTTGACAATAAAAACATTCATTGTTTTCATATATTATTGAGGATGGAAAAATATTTTTTCAATATTTTTTTTCCCCAAAATGAAAACTGCTAACTAAACAGATTTTCAACAAATTATTTTGCAAAATAGCAACCAAACAAAGTCCTTTTAATCTCCAACACACTTCTTGTTTTGGTCCAAAGATAATGAAACCAAAAAGAGTTTGAGACGCCAAATGCGGAGTGTGAATAGCAACTTCTCTTTCTTGGATTGGGATAGGGAAACAAGAAAAAGATGAAATATTTATCAGTGGAAAAAATATTTTTTTGTCAAATTACCCAAAGAAATGAATCCGTAGTTTTATTTTCCTTTTATTTTTCTTCTCACTTCACAATGAGTAAACATCTAAAATGGAAAACATTGGGAGTTAAATGCTGTTATCCAACCATGTTTCATGTTTATGAATTAGGATGCATGTATTTTTGTAGCAGTTCAATTTGCAAGATAGTGAAAAAAATGGAAGCCAGAGAGCAAAAAGGACTAGAAATGTACCTCAAGCTTTCTTGACTGAGCTTCTGCTTTAGCACTTTGGAGGTTCACCCAAGCTTGAATTTTAGCTTCCTCTCTCTGGTACCTGCAATTCCAATCACAATGGGTACCAAAACTAATGGTAGAAAACAAGAGATTTGTTCAACCCAACACCCAATTTTTATTTACCTGAGGCAACACTTATTCTTTTGCTCTTCCTCCCATGTACAAGCTCTGGTCTCTGAAGCAGTTCTCCTGCACTCACTGCCAATCTCAAAATGCCTCAAACTCTTTGATATGTCCTCTTCCTCCTCTTCCCTTGAGCTCCAAGTCGACATGACCGAATCGAATTGTGACCCAATATTCAGCTTAGCCAAATGGCACTCTTGCAATTGGGTAATGTCAATGGTCTTGTTGGTGCAATTGGAGTTGATCAATGCCAATGGACCTGATCTGTTTTCAGGGGTATTATGTCGAATGGGTGATGTGCTTTTGAATGGTGTGTGGCATCTGGAAGTCGTGGAGCTACCAAGGGGAGTCATCTCTGTCCCGACATCTCTGTGTTCTTTAACCTCATGAGCTACCTCTGTTTTTGCATCTTTCATGGATTTGTCTTCCGAGTTTCCAAACAAAAAACCCTCTTTCATGGGCTCCGAGCATCTAAATTTGGGGGAAATAGGTTCTACCTCTTTGGTGAACTTATCTGCAGTAACAGAAAATCACGAGGAATTGTTGGAGTCATACCAACAGTAAAATTTGATCTGGGTATTCAAGAGCATAGATCGTAAACAACTTAAATTGAGCTATCGCATCTGGGTTTTGATCAAAATGATCATAACATCATTCACAATGTAGCTCAATCTGCTTTCAGAAACATAAAAATGGGCAATGTCAATCCAACAAGGAATTATACAAACATGACCCAAGCTTAAATATCCTCTAAGAGTTTTGGATGACAAGAGAAATTCGATCTGGGCATTCAAGAGCACATATTAAAATCAACTTAAATTAGGCTATGGCATCTGGGTTTTGATTAAAATGATCATAATATTAGGCACAATGTAACTCAATCTGTTTTCAGAAACACAATATGGGTAATTTTACACCAAACAAGGAAATTTTACAACCAGGTGATCCGAAGTTAAAAGTCCTATAAGGGTTTTGGAAGACAAGATAAGGGGGCATAGTGGCAGACAAGAAAGATTTGCTACCTTTTAAAAGTACACCTGAAGAGGCTGAGACCCCATTGAAAGCTCTATCTGAGATGTGATGCTTCAAAACTAAAGACCCTTGAATGCTTGAAATCGGAACCGACTTTGAGACCTTTTCCTCTATAACCCTTGATTTCTCTGCAAAGACCTCAGCTTGTGGCTTAAATTCCTCACATTTTTTTGTAATTCTTGATGATTCTGAAGGCTTTAACCCATGATGATGAGAAGGGGAGTCATGGCAAGAGCTGCTTCCATTAAGCCACTTCTCTGCATCATCCCACTTTGAGGGGAAGCTTTTTCTCGCAAGATTTCCAACACTGAAGCTGAAAATAGGCCTACCAGGTGTTGGAGGAGCTTCTACATTATTAGCCCTCTTTGTGACTGAACTCCCTCCCTCTCTCCTCCTCTGAGCTGAAACATCAAGATTCTCCATTGGAAATGACTTCACAAACTCAGAGGTCTCCTTGAGATTGAGCTTGCAAATTGGGTCTGGGAAGGTATCTGCAAATGGGTTGTCCTGCAATCAAAAAACCCAGAAAACAACACAAAATTACACAGAACCAGAAACTAATAAATGCCAGAGGAACATGAAATGAATGTAACAGATTTAAACTTCTTACCCCATTAGAGACTAAAAAAGATGGAGCTTCGACGTAATTGGAGCTTGTGAGATCCATAGCTCTCAGCTTGGGAGGGGAATATTACTTCAGAGGAATCTTTTGTTTTTGTATTTATTTTGGTATGTGATTTTCTCATGCATGAACCATTTTCATTTTTGATATACAAAAGCCCTCTCTGTGACTGTTTGGTAGTTTGAACAGTGCAGCAGTATTGCTCTTACTTGGAAAAAAGCATTGACAAGTAAGAAAGCATGGTCAGGAATACTGTGCAACAATTACTCAGATTGTGGAACAAGTTCACTGCTTAACCCCACAGTAACATAGTCCTGTGGGGTGAGGAAGAAGACGAAATAGTACTTCATGAAAAGGAGAGGGAGCTTTGGGTGTTGAGAAGACCACTCATGACTCATGAGACCCCATGACATTGTGTGTGTATGTTTGCTGTGGAAAAAGAGAAATATAGATAAATTTAGGGAAATGATTTTTGCATTTTTTTTTTATTAAATATATTTTATTTTTTGTACTTATTATGGAGTGAATTTGATAATTTATTTTTCACTCTTTTTTTTATCAAATACATTCCATGATAAAGATAAAAAATGGAGTGTATTTGATAAAAAAAAAGGAGTGTAAAAATTATATTCCTAAATTTAAGCCCACTTTCCGCTAGCTTCATTTTAATTGTTTTGATTTGAGGTTTTTTTTGTTAATAATTATTTTTTATAGTTTGATTAAAATTTTATAATTTTTAAAATATTTTTAACAAAATAATTTAAAAATTTAAAAATATAAATTTAATTTAGAAATAGATTAATTATAAACAAAGAAATTCCTCGACAAATAAATTAATTTTTTCTAGTGAACTTTTCTTTTAAAATTTGTTTAGATTTTTTATATTTTTAAATTTGTCTTGTTTTAGATGAACAAAACGTATTTTTTTTAATTAAAGAGTGAAAGACATAATTAAAGATAAAAAAACTCGTAGCTAAATTAGCTAGCTTTTAAGTTAATTTACCCAACCCACATTGTGCATTATTTAGTGTTAATTCCTTCTTTGTTAGCTTTGAACGCATCTTTTAAAGTGAATGGATTACAATTTACAGATGGCAGAAATCTACAAACGGGAAAAAATAAATAAAGAAGATACTTGACAGGCCTAGTCTTGTTTCATTACAGGTGGACACTAGTTTTTTCTGTCTTCTTGCTACCATGCTATCCATTTTTGTATTGCTTTTATTTTGTAATAATCAGGGCATGTGATTCTCAAAATGTGAAGGGTCAACCTAAGCTTATAGATTTTTTGTTGATAAATTTGATTAATATTAGAACTAATAACAACTGTTAAACCATCATCGATTGACTTGGCGGTTAATCCACAATTATTTTTTTTTACGAGTTTTATGCATTTTTTTATGCTTATCAATACATTTTTTCCCCTCAATTATCACTGCCCATTTAAAAGTGTTTTGAGTACATAAGTTCGGGGAATGAACCCCTTAGGCATCCATAGCCGGTTGGCTACTAATATAACTAAGAAGAGACTGAAAAATAGTTATCCACAACATTTTCCTATTACCTTTTTATAACCAAACCGAACAAAAACCCATAGCTGTTGCAAGGTTATGAGCTCTCTGGACTTTAAGTGAGGGAATCTTACAAAATATAATCTTGTAAAACAGATTACATGTAGTTAGAATATCAGAGAGAACCTTCCAGGCCGCTGCTGCTCGTCCATTATCTCTGCACCACGCTCCATCAATGACTAAAGAACAACTTTCTGTATCTGGTGCAAGGATAGAATTGTTAACAGAAGAAAGATGATGCACCGAATGAATTGAAGGAAAATTGAGAATGTTAACCCATACCTAAAGCTTTGACAAACCTCAATACTCGGGTTCGTTCTTTCAGCCAGTGAAGATAGCTACTTCACGCACAAAGGCATTCTTAGTTCCCAATTGGATACTGCTTTCTCCGTCAGGCGTCTATCCGAGTACTTAGTAGGAAGCTGTATCCCAAACAGGTGCCATCAATGTAAGGTAGCGAACTCAGCGAATGTCAGCCCAACCAATTATGTTGCGAACTACAAATCCTTTGGCAATAGAACGTGTTGAACATTTCTCAGTGCTCAAACATCAGCAAGGCTTTCTGTCTTTCAAAGGGAATTATGTTAAGCAGAGGCTGTTGAAGCCCTTGTCTAAGTCCAGTCATAGATCCCCTGTCAATGCATAAGGCTCGATGGATGCAAGCAAAGATGGTGAGATAGATAGACGTAATGATAATCTACTTCCGCCGCGAAGTTAAGTGGTTAAGGGAAGTCCGGGCCCATACATTTCATTCTTGTGTCGTGTTTTAAGCCTTCTATGCATCCTTGCTTAAAGCATGAATGCAAGAAATGGTGCAAGACAAGAATTTAATCGGATAGAGGATAAACTTGCAGAATTTATTCGAAGCTTGTCTAGGTAAGTAAGAGAACCTCAAATACCAGTCCAGAAGCTCCTATTCTTGCAATGGTCTCCTGAATGGATTGCCATAAATCATCAACTAGTTTTAATTTGTCAAAAGGGGATCGTTGGATTTTATCAAATCGAGCTCTATGTCTATGAATCCAAATGGCCAATAGGATTATAATAGCAAGAGTATAAGACCGACTATGATCTCTCTCTCTCTCTCTCTCAATTTTAGGAAGTCTTCCACAAGAGTTGGATTAATTAGCGTGAATTTTTACCTGTTCATCATTATATCAAGGAAATTGTTCAATTTCTATGCACCCATCAAAAGAACAAGAAAAAGAAGAAAGCTTAAAAGGTAGAGAGAAAATATTCATATTTCTTACAAGATACGTAAACCAAGCATAATAAGACAAGCTTTGTAAGTGTTTTTGCCAAAACTGCAAACAAAACTAATAAGACAAGCTAGATTTTGCCAACAAAAACATTGATATCTGAGTACCAAGTGTTTTATTTTTTTGTTGTTGTTAATTAAGATTTGTAAGTGATTTAAAGAATTTGTGATTCGTTATCTTCAAACCATCAAAGATTTTTACTTTGTGAACTCAAGCGGGTTACCACCTCAATTTCTTGAGCATGGTAAAAGAAATTTGTACTTGAATTTCTGAGTCTGACTGCAGCCCTAGTGGCTAGGAAGAGGCTTGGCTGTTGCACAATGGTAGGTCTTACATTATTAAAGCGATCCCCTATCCAAAAAAAAAATAATTATTAAAGCTTTCTTTTGGATGGGTTACAGATTCCACGTGAAGA
>BRYF01000023.1:8153587-8158587 GCA_030159135.1 Actinidia polygama | reverse complement strand
ACAGAGACTTCGCCTTATGATTGCCTGAAAAACAATTGAAAAATTATATGAATTTTTACCTGGTATATATCCTATTACCTGAAAAATAGGATATATACCCATCGAACCTCCGATCTGTGATGTTGTTCGTTTTTCTTTTTCTTTTTTTTTTTCTTTATAAGACATTTTACCAAATTTTCCAAATAAAAGAGTAAGACAAAACTTCCCTTCATTTACATTAGAGCACTTCTACGTGCACAAATTCATTACAACGGTGATAAATTGTACAAAGTCTGACTGTAATATTCTCATGACATGAAAATTATTAACTTTTCAAGAGAAGTAGTTGCAGTGCATTCAACACATTGAGTTCTCTCATTATATTTATAAATTTATTATTAGTTGGTTATATCACGTCATCAACTATAGGTGGTGTAACAGTTACATTGAAGATTTACTTCCAACATAGATCCTGAGTCCCACTAAACCCTGCTGTGATAAACTTTTGTGAGAGCCTCTATTATAGCCCGTTTAGATTGAGAGTTTTGATTAGATAAGAAATATGGTGGAATCATAATCTCACTTATAGTTTAGATAAAAAAAAAATTGATAACATAGTATCCAATTCAAAGATCGATTAATATTGCGGACCAATTCCATTGTCCACAAGCGGGACAATTAAAACGGGACAATTAAAACCGAGGTAAAGTCCCATATAAATTGGGCCAACTAGCACTTAGGAAGCAGAAATTAAAAAAAAATGCGAAAATAAGAACTCTCACAAAAGTCATAATTTATTTCCCACCAGAAGCGGTGAGAAAATAAAATGACTGGATATTGATTTTATAAAATGTCAACTTTTTCATTGGGAGGTTATTTTGGAAAATGATTATGAAACACTTTTTTTTTCTTCCTTTCCTTTATGAATACTAACCAAACAAGATATGAGAAACCACTATATCTTCTATTTTGGTCATCTACCCATATAAAATAGATGGTAAGAACTCAAAATCATTTCAAACGGATCCTAACCGATCCTTGGAGCCTTTGGGATGTTTCATATACTTGGAAGTTGGAACATTACTATGCTCAAGTCTCCTCGTATTCCTCTGAATGTGATCCTTGAGGCTGGCATTGAGAATTTGATCAAAATCATTTCAAACGGACCCTAACCGATCCTCCTTTGGTATGTTTCATATACTTGGAAGTTGGAACATTACTACGCCCGAGTCTCTTCGTAATTTGCCCTCTGAATGTGATCCTTGAGGCTGGCATTGGGAATTTGCTCAAAATCATTTCAAACGGACCATAACCGATCCTTGAAGCTTTTGGGATGTTACATATACTGGGAAGTTGGAACATTACTATGCTCGAGTCTCCTCGTATTTTGCCCTCTGAATGTGATCCTTGAGGCTGGCATTGGGAATTTGCTCATTATCAACTTGAGTAAGCCGTTCAAACTCCTATCCAAACAATGAAGGCTCACTCTTCAAATCCCATAAAGCAAGCATTATATAACCACAAAACAAGAAATGGAAATTTAAACTATTTCAAGGTCCTTGATGACTTTGAAAGCGAAAAATGGCTCAGACATCAAGATACAATCATCTATCTGTCGATGACTTCTATCTCTCAGCCCTCTTGGATGAAGAACAAATCTTCCCAGTCTCAGATGAAAAATACGCAGAAGAACTGCAGTTGCAAGAGGCTCTCATGTCCTCAGCAACCTCATCCTCAAGAACTCGATCTTCAAAGGAGCATTCCGTCGAACAAAAAGTAAACAAAACAGAGCCAGGCGAATCTTCGCAAATCTTTTACCCAAATTACGCAAACGCAAAGCCTAAAAATCTCATAATTCAATCTTCAGAGACTGAGGATCATTACGTCGAACACAAAAGAGGCAAAAAACCAGAAACCGACGAATCTTCCAAAATTTTCTGCCCAATTTGCATGGACGCAAAACCCAGCTCAGAAATGTTCCGAATCAAAACTTGCACACACTTGTTTTGCTCAGATTGCATCGTCAAACACGTTGCCGTGAAAGTACAAGAAAATATTTCAGTGGTCAAATGTCCAGATTTGAACTGCAAAGTTGTCATAAAACCCGAACACTGCCGATCGATTATCCCTAAATTGCTCTTCGATCGGTGGGAAGAAGCTCTCTGTGAATCACTGATTTGGGGTTCGCATAATATGTACTGCCCGTTTCAGGACTGTTCGTCGATGCTGGTAGTTGATGGAGGAGAGAGAGTGACTGTATCGGAGTGCCCGAATTGCCGGAGACTGTTCTGCGCTCAATGCAAGGTGGCGTGGCATGCGGGGATGGATTGTGCGGAATTTCAGAGGTTGGGGAAGGATAAGAGAGAGAAGGAAGATGTAATGGTGATGGACCTTGCTAAGAGCAAGAAGTGGATGAGGTGTCCCGATTGCAAGTTCATTGTTGAAAAGCTTGATGGCTGTGCGCACATTGCTTGCAGGTAGTTCTTCTTTATTTAAGAAGGGCAGTGATTTTCATCTCTCTTTTTTTTTTTATATTAATTGAGTTAATCGAATTCTTATACTCTTATATTTATATTTTTAAATTAATCTTGCCAAAATGTTGTTGCTACATATTTTTAAGGTAATGATTTATACATTCCTATTTTTAATCATATTTTGTTATTATAATGGAATTTTTTAATAATTATCCCTAAGACAGAGAAATAAGTAAAAGTGTCGTTAGGAGGGATAGTCAGGTAATGAGCAAAAATATTAAAGACATTCTTTATATTCATGCATAATAAAGATAAAAAGTGAAGTGTGTAAATTATTATCCTTAAATTATTTTGTTCAAATGGTTTAACCATTATGACATTTGATTATAAACCATTTCATTTAAAGCATATTATAAAATATGAATGCAAGAGCAAAGTTGCCACTTCTCCTACTATAAAATATGATTTTCAAAAATAAAAATAATCATTCAAACAATTTTTTGCTATTTACTCAATTTAAAAGTTAAAAAAAAGATTAAAAGACACCGCCACCCGTCTGAGTCTAAATTTAGTTATGATCTTCCATTATTTTTTGTACTTGTTTGCAGGTGTGGATGCAATTTTTGCTATAATTGCGGATCGAATTGGACACAGCAGCATAGATGTTTTTAGTATGAAAGATGTAATGGAAAGAATTTAATGGCTTCATGGAATTCGATCCTAGTCTTCCATAATTTGATGCATTTATTCAATTTCAATTTCAATTTCATGTTGTTGTTTTGCATACATTGACTCAACTCTCAACTGCGATCAAAGCACCTCCAAACTCCCAACATTATTTGTATGTATGTATGTATGTATGTATGTATGTAAGATTGTGGAATAGAAATAGTTCTAATTGTGCCTTGAGGGCAAACCAACTCGAATGGAGCTCGCACGCCAACGCTGGACGCAATTCGGCACATATCTCACAGTGTTCAACATCAAGCCATGATTTGTATTTGCAAAGTGTTGTCCCCAAATTGATTCACACTATTCACGCACAGGTACAGAAATATACGCATATTCAGTCACAATAATTTACGAAATTTGACAACTTGTTCCTCGAGTGGTGTAGCAAATTCAATATATTAAAAAAAGATTTATAGATTACATATATTACATTATATAGGTGAATTCAAATCCAATTAGGAGTTTAAATCTAAATCCAACTCGAGGAGTTTGGAATCAAAATTCAACTAGAATTTTGAAATCAATTCCAATACAAAATCCATAAATGAATTAAGTAGTAGGATGTGAAGTCACGAGTCCTAGTCTATTCCAATTCCGATTAGGTGGACAAGTTGTCAAGTTGCTTTCCTCTTGCCCAAAACAAAAAGATAAGAACAAGATGACGACATACATAATATATTTATTATCTTATTAAAAAAGATTCTCAGTGATTCTATGCAATGTCTTAAAAGCGGTCCAACAGTTGATTTGCCTTCTAAATTCATTTTAATCAAAATTCCGTCAAACCCGATAAAAAATGCGATTGAACCAAGACCTAGTCGACTGAACCGGTCATTGGACCGATTCACTGTTTTAAGAAAAATAAAATATTTTAATTTTAAAATTTTAGATTTTAAGTATAAAAAGTAGTGTAGAAAAATAAGAGATATTTTATTACTATTAATAATATAATTATGATATTACGAGTCAGTTGACCTGACGGTTGAACCAGTGATCCGTGATCCAGTCTTTTTTTTAATTCGTTCACCGGTCCGATTTTCAAAACATTTAACGCATTATATACAAGTTTCCTGGATTTAATTGAACTTATTATCACACTAAAAACTGACAAAATGGATAGATTGCCATTTGTACAAAAGAAGAGTATAAAAACCCAAGTATAAAAATCATAGGGCTAAAATTTAGGATCTGATTAAAATGGTAGGTGAGTAAAGAAAAAAAAACAATTATGTAAATAAAATACAATTATTAAGGAAATTCTTTTTTCCTTCATTTTCATTTTTTTTATTATTATTTCTAATATATTTTACAAACAAAGATTTTTATTTTTTTATTATTTCTCACCAAATTTGTCTGTTACGATTGAAGATCATAAAATAGAGTGGTGCCAAGAATCTGATGAAAGCCTATCTTGTCCAGTCCACCACGGGCTCTCCATCCTTATCACCCACTTGGGAATTAAAAACACGTACGAGACGTAGATGCAGATAACACATCCATATTGAATCACCAACTTGTTCCGTTTTGGTCAAATCTTTCCAACTTCATTCGAAACAGAATTTTAATTTTGCATGACCAAAATTATATTTATAATAATTTATATTAGAGATAATAGTATAATTTCTTTTTTTTTTTCAGTGAGTCAATTGTTCTCACTTACCTATAGTGACTCCTCCTACAGTGAAAACTGTTTGTGAAATTTCAGAGAAAGTCCCCAACGGAACAAACCACAGACCCGTCAAATTAGTTGACGAAGTCTCTTCACTAAAATTAGGTAGACTGGTAGGACTTGTTTTATATAGCTGTATGTATCCT
>BRYF01000023.1:8141087-8146087 GCA_030159135.1 Actinidia polygama | reverse complement strand
TTGTGTTAAAATGGAGCATAGGACATGGCCCATAGACCTATCCTAAAACTCAAGTCGTGTTTTTGAAACTAGGGACAGTTAATAATCACAAGTCCAACCACAAATCTATTACATGCAAGTAAATGTGAGGGTTGTGGTTAGTTCTCTGATAAGGACAAGTTCCCTTCCCCACTCTCTCTCTCCTACTCCAACCCCCTCTCACCCCAATTCCACCACGTACCCTCCAACTCCCTTCCACCCCCATCCATCATCTCCATTAACGTTGGAAACCTTCAATACCCTCTCTTCCCACTTCATCCCCAACCCTCACCTCCACAACTCTACCCGGCACCCAACCTTCCAATACCTAGCCTCCACTCCTTAGATCAATCTTCAATGACACAATCCTCGATTAAGCTTTCAAAGCTGCACAGACCACAACACGCCAGGGATATGAACAACATCAACATCGTTCTTGTTGTACCAATCGATTCTCTGGTTAACTGGTCATCGTCAAATTTGATTTGTTGGAAGCCATAAATTGCAGCCTTTTTTTGTGTTTGTGAGAGGGGTTCAATCCCTAATCTCTCTCTCTCTCTCTCTCTCTCTCCCCCCGTGTGCATGACTTTGTGGCATTGCTCTGGAAGAGTCATGAGCGGTGGAGTTATGAGAGAAAGGGATTGTGAAAGAGGGGAAGAGGGATGGAAGGTGGGGGACGGTGGGCCAAACGTTAGTCAGAGACAAAGGGAGGAAAGAGATGATGGTGGGTGGGTTGAAAAGAGAATGCACACGGATGACAATATGGTGTTTAGATTGGGACTCGTTTTATAGTCAACAGATCTTATAGCGAGTGTAGGTCGGGTCATGGGCTGTGTGGGGTGAGGTGGAGTTTGGTGGCTTTTTCCGTTCAACAAATGTACGAAAATTGGTGACTGAACCACATTGGCAAAAATTATAGTAGTTTAGAGTGTAATTGAGGCTGATAAATTATAGGCCAAGATTACTTTTCTATTCTAAAAGGATGATTTTTGAACTCCATTTTTTACTAATTACACTACACTTTTGTCTTAACTAGTTTTTCCTTGACATCCATACTGATTAATGTAGAGTAGAGTCATTTTCTTCGTATCTATAAAGCACAGTAGACATTCAATTTGAATCGTATTGGATTTTCAAAATAAAAGATAAGTTCTTTCTTCACGTGGAATTAGTTTTACTTAACATCGAGGCTAAAAAAACAAGATCACAAACAAATATACCTCTATTTGTTTCCAAATGTAAGACTTGATCCTTATTTTAAGGACCCATTGAACCTCCTTCGTGCAACTCACTAATATAAGAAAGAAGATGATCAAGAACCTCTTTATCACTGTTAAAAATCGAATAAAAGAAGGTATTTTTTCCTAACATACATATAACGTGCATAATTTGTCAATGTAAAAATCGAATCAACGACTCTAATTTGAATTTTAAGGTGGGGTACCAAGATGATATCCGACGGCATTCTGTAGCAAATGAACACAACGAAAAATGTATTACCTCCTTTACAATTGGGCATGTTCGGCGGCAAAATGGGTATGCTTCCGTGGATGAACTCTTCTGCTTTTATACTTACTTGTTCAGCAAGCCAATTCCGTAGGAGATTGGTTCTGCCTGCTGCAATTGGTTGAGATCGAACAAGCATCAAGTTATGTTGCCGTTCTATGACGAAATTTGGTGATTCGTTGCAAGACCTTGCAGTATTCTGAAACAAAGCATATAGGCTTAGCCGCTTAGGGCTTTGGACAGAAAAATGGGTAGTCCTATCGGTGGTTCAATTGGCGCCAAGGATGGTGGTGATCACGTGTTATTTTGCTGGCTAAATAGGGGCATTTTGGGAAGGAAAAAAAGAGAGTAGAAAACACTTTGGTTTCTTCACGTCTTTTTTAACGTAAGAGTAGAAATTATGCAAAGTTATTATAAAACATTTGCTTGATAATTTTTGCCAAATTTTATACCCTCTCCCTCCGTAGTAACAAAAGGGCATAATTATTTTTTCTTTCTTGGCTCATCTTTTACGAAGGATAGTGATTTTCACTTTTATTTTTTCTAATTGTATTTTTTTTGTATTTATTAAAGTGAAGTTATCTAAACATCCTTTTATGTAGTGAAAATATTTGAGAAAAAATGGTATTTAAATAAATTCACCTAATAAAATTAAAATTGAAGGGGAAAAATTGAAGTGCAAAAATCACTAGCTTTACAAGAAGGCATAACAAAAAAATATAGGTAAAATTATATTTAAAAAAGTAGTTTTTGCATGTAAAAACAAATTAATTCTATAGTTTTAATTTATAACGGTTTATACCATCTATTGATTTTCGTCGGCCTAAGACAAGCGGAACCAAGTGATTCTCACGCAAAACGTACAAAAAAACTTCGTATAGGACTACTCCTTTTTAAAGCCCTAATTGAGCTAATTAACAATGCAAATTAGAGAGTTTGGATGTTTTAGTATTAAAGTCACCTAATTTGTATTGCAATTTTATGCTATAAGGGTTTTAAAAAAGGGAGAACCCCTGTACGAAGTGATTTCGATGCATTTTGGACAATAACCAGGTGATATCTTTAACCCTAGATAGACGAAGACTAACAAATAATTTAAATTGTTACCAGATTAAAACTACATAGTTTGATTTGCTACAATAAAACTTAATTTGTTTTTTATGTAAATTCTCCAAAATTCTAAATGCAAACAAAAGTGTCTTACAAACACCTAAATTCCTAATTATACTCCACTTAGATTTTAATAATTTAATTTATTTTCACCCTAGTAAAACCCAAATTATCCCTACCCTAATATATTTTAATTTTTTTAAAAATTTTGTGCAATGAACAAGCAATTTTATCTATTGAATCAAATTCGAACTTAAATGGTTCAATTTAAACGGTCATTCAAATTGAGAAATAGAAACCTATGATCGTGCCTCGCCACCTCGGGGACATAAACACGTTCGTGACTCGTAATCATTCCGGATTAGGGTTATTAAACGCCGCCTATAAATATCAAACAAAGAAGTGTGTGGGTGTGACGGTTTTAGAGAGAGAGAGAGAGAGAGAGAGAGAGAAGAGAGAGAGAAAAAAACAAGAAGTGTGGGTGTGACGGTTTTAAAGAGAGAGAGAGAAAAAAACAAGAAGTGGAGAGAGAGGGGAGAGAGAAAAAAACAAGAAGTGTGGGCATGACGGGTTTTGGGAGAGAGAATCGGCCTACGATCAAGAAGAAAAAGAAGTGTTTGAAAGAGAAAGAGGGAGGGAAACAGAGAGAGAATCGGCCGAGCGATTCAACTCCGTTTCGTTTTATATATTGTGCAGATTATTCTGAAAATCATCTATATTTTCTTGTTGATCTCTGTTGCAATTGTGAAGATTTTTTAGTTCTGTTCTTTTCGAACTTCGGATTTTAGGTTTTGATGATTCTTATGATTTTACGTTTTTTCGTTTGATTTCCAATTCTTTCATAGAAGGAGAAGAAGAAGAGAAGTGTTAGGTGTGTTTGAAAGAGTGGTGGGGGGGGGGGGGGGAACAGAGAGAATCAGGTAATTAATCAGGTAATTATCAGTGTTGGTGTGTTTCCTTTTGGCCTATTCTTTTGATTTTACGCTGTCTTTTGATTTCCTATTCTTTTAAGTCTTCGTTGACTTTGGGACTGTGTGTTTCTCTATTATTTTCTGAGAAAACTGTGGGAAAAGAGATTTTCTAAATCGGTTCATATCAGAGTCTGATATTGTTAAAAGTTTCACCGGAATGATTCTTCCCTCTTTTTTTTCAGAAAAGTTAATTGTATCTTTTCATGAAAATTATCCTACTATTGGGTCCTTTTTTGGGTTGTTTGTTTATTGACTATTTTGGGAAGATTAAACTTATGTTTTATTTTCAAATTGTTTCTCAGGCTTTTGCATCTGATTCTTCCTCTTTCTTTTGGGTCAGATGATGAAACTAATGAGTCATATGACCCACAACAGATGTGCACTGTCAGTTTGTTTTGTTTATTGACTAATGATCCTGATTGTTTGGATGTTGCAGCTGGCCTTCTGATTGTGAACCAACACGGAGCACATGGACCCCATTGCAGGTAGCACCTTCATTGTTGTAAAGCTGGTTTGATTTATCGAGAGGGTCTTATAGTTTGAAACGCAGTGTGATATCTCTTCTGTACGTTTATTGCGAATTACCAAGGTATTGGCTGTGCTTTTTAAGTGTTGCTGATTCTGATTTCGATTATTGAGTTCATGGTTCAAGTCTTCTTCATTATCTTTACTGAATTAAGCTATGTCTTATTGCTTGATACTTCAAAGTTTTGAATCTTGATTTTGTCAGTTTTAATAATACCTTTTGGTCCCCATATTTCAAATGAACATATTCAAAATTGTAAAGGATTTTCTGATTCTAGAGACGTAATAACGTCAAGATCTGATCGTATTACATGAGTTTATTCCTAATTTTTATCTCATGTCATATTTTTCCTTTGTAGCTTTGTCTTTTGTTTGAGAATTGGGCCTATAATAGTAGCGCCGTTTAGGTGGATTTAGTCGTTTGTGTCCCAGTCTGTATGCTCTGGGGACTTATGAATGGCCTCTGTTGGTATGGTAGCATTTCCTTCTTTGCCGTGCATTTCAAAATGATTTATGGTGCTAGGCGATTATCCCAGTGTTGGTCCTGCTCTTCTAAAAGAGCTGTTATTGCATATCCTCGTTAGCAGCGCTAGGGACCATTGAGTGTAGGTCCATTTTACTACAAGAAAAAAGAGAGAGAGAGGCGTTTATAAATACAACTTTTAAGCAAGCGCCTATAATCCCATCTACAACAGTGCCCTTTAAGCCCCATATCAGGGGCCGAATGGCCGATCCAGGCAGCGTCGTTTTAACATGATTGCTATCTGATTGTATGTGCGCACTAATGGTGTTAAAAGTTAAAACGACAATTCGTTTTCTTCTAGTCTGATTTATTCTTCTTTATGCTCTCTCTCTCTCTCTCTCTCTCTC
>BRYF01000023.1:8128587-8131087 GCA_030159135.1 Actinidia polygama | reverse complement strand
CCCACTCTTGGGATTTCAATAGATGCTTTTAGTATATTTCACTCATCGCCAATCAGTAAATGAATGCAATTACGTAAAGAAGTACTTAAAATCTTAGTAGATCTGATATCACAAGGTGACAAATGTTTTTATTTTCAGTTTTGACACCATAACCGAATTCAAGGCAGCAAGGTAGGCTATCTTATATGTAAGAGAGGTGTTTCACAAGATTAGCTTTGAGATTAAAGTCCTACCTAACTTTCAAGCAAATAGCACCCCCACACCATAAGTAGAAAGACCTCTTATTCTATTTATGCATCCTTGGAAGAGTAACTCATCCGAGTTAGCTTGCTCTATGTATTTTGATTCATTTTGTCTGGATTATTAAGTTTCTAGATACATAAGGTTTTGTATTTATTTGTTTATTGATTTATTTTGGCTATTCACAAGTGTTTTTTCTTAGAATTGAAACCATTGCAATTGATTGATGAAATGACACCTTGTTAAGCTCTAATTATTCGGAGACACTATCCAAGGCACTAAAAGCTTTCTACCAGATGGGATATGAATCAAGTGATTGCTATAGGTTCACCATTACAACATATTGTGATTTCTAAGTCAATTTTTGTGTTATTTTTTATTCACTAGTACTTGTATATTCGATCATTTATGCATGCATAGATCTCGGTTTGAAGGTGTTGAGCACATATTTGTATGCATATTAACTCATCAATCTGTGTTTGAAGTTGTTGAACACACATTTGTATGTATTTGAACTGATTAAGCTTAAACTTCAGGTTATTGAGATCTAGATCAATGAATCAGAGGCTGCTGATACCAATATCTCAAATTTTAGGTAAAAACAATTTTTTGATATTGCTCTCCTTTCTCCTCCCCTACTTTGGATATTCAAACTGCTCCTATATATTCAATTGCAATAAAGTAACTATTGGGTTGTCAAGGTGATCGGTATTCCTGAATTTGTTGCTTTGTCTTAATTTTAGAGAGTTTAAAGTGAAGGGAGAAAGCTTATCAGCATAAAATTGTTGTCTGATGTGATGAGTGGATTATGTTGTTGAAAATGCAATGCTTTCAACAAAGGACTGTTCTGACTATTGCATGTTATGCTTGGACTTCGCTGGTGGAGCTGATCTCCCTTTCTTATTAGTGGAGAATTATTTATTCAGTTTGGTTGCACCAGGTTTCTTATGATTCAGGTATGTAGATCGCATCAGAAGAAATATTCCTTTCTATTCTGTTTTTAAACACGTTTGTTTACTTGTATTTTACTTGAATTAGAGCCGCAATTGCAATGATTATTTGCTATTAAGAAGTATAAGTTTACGGACTAAACAAAGATGGTCAACACACATGCATATCCAGAATCAAGGTCTGGGGGGAAGCCCATGAATTTTTTTCCCTGTTTTCCTAAAATGTTTCCTATGTTGTTTTCCTCTCCTGCAAAATTTAGGTGACTCGATGCTATAGATATAGTGATAGCATAGTAAATGTGGGGGCGTGGGGATGCTAGGAAATCGAACGTAGACACTAGCGGTGGTCGTCAAGTGGATACTTGTGGCAAGAAGCTGTTGGACGGACCCGTGAAATAGAGACAGTGAGAAAGACCGTCCAGAAATGTTCCGGGACGACTGCCCGACAGTCAAGTTAGTGACCGGAAAATGAGAGAGAGAGAGAGAGAGAAAGAAAGAGAGGAGTTTTTTGCTCTGGATGTAGAGAGAGAATCGCGTACCCGTGAGAGAGAAATGGTCTAGCCTTTTATAGTGCGGCTCGACGCTTGCTTGTACGCGTCAACTGCCATGTCAACGAACAAACGACTGACTCAATCATGCGACCGTCCAGAAATGTTCCGGGACGACTGCCCGACAGTCAAGTTAGTGACCGGAAAATGAGAGAGAGAGAGAGAGAGAGAAAGAAAGAGAGGAGTTTTTTGCTCTGGATGTAGAGAGAGAATCGCGTACCCGTGAGAGAGAAATGGTCTAGCCTTTTATAGTGCGGCTCGACGCTTGCTTGTACGCGTCGACTGCCATGTCAACGAACAAACGACTGACTCAATCATGCCCCTAGGGCATGGCTGATAGCTATCTCATCACGCCATCGAAATTTGGACCCATGCATGGAGTGACAGTCTGGCGGTGGCGCTCACCCAAGCTCGGCCGAAAATGGTACCATGGGATCTTTCTGAATGCACAACTTTACCACACCTTTTTCCCTTGGAGAATATCCATGGATAGTTTCAGTTTCTAGACAAGCTTAATGAAAGCAACGGTAGATCCTATTCTCTCCACGGTTTCAGTTTCCTTTACCATGGATATGCCCCCGTCATGTACCAACACCAATCATACGTAAACAAACTTAAGCCAAGTACATATATTCTTTTCTGATGCTTAATGGAAATTGGGAGGGGATAGTTTATGGATGATCTGAATGGTTCAAGTCTTAGTTACTTATTTATTTGGCAGATATATTTTTCAGATTTTGATTAAACTTGACCATTTATTTG
>BRYF01000023.1:8118587-8121087 GCA_030159135.1 Actinidia polygama | reverse complement strand
CACACATTCTAAAAAGTATCTAAACAAAATTAAAAATTATCCCCTCTAAAAGTTATTCTCCTCCCATATCCTCAGCCAAACGAGTCATTAAGGCTCTAACTACCTTGGATTTGAATTAACAATCACCTCACCACCGGGATTAGTTGGTTCCGAGTTTCCTTATTAACTCGTTCGACTCCGATCTCATACGGACTGGACTGGACTGGACTGGCTGGAGTACCAAATAGGAAATTTTTATTTTCCATCTCTCGCGTGTTAGCTAGCTGTTGCCTTAAATAAAAACTTTGAAATTTCCTTGCAGCGTAGAAACTTTTGTGTGGACGAAGTCGCCGGAGCTGTGGTTTCTTCTCTCGACAAAGCAAGTCTGCTTTCTGCTCGAGCGTGTTCTCAGAATCGCTGAGGCTTCTTTGGTTTGATCTCTTCAACAAATCTACATACCTGTATCCATATCCATGTATTTTTCTTATACATCGTTTTTGTCGAATTTCTTTCTCTGGCTATGCGTAGATTCAATTTTGATTATAGTATGTAGTTTCATACGCAGATTTAGAAGATCACAAAGTGGCGTGTGCATAGATTCAGTATTGAAGTTTTTCTTTTAGTATCCATCTCATTATATAGTTTCCGTTTGTAGATTAAGCTTGGAAGCTTTTATGCAGGGAAGATTTGAGAAAGAATGATGTGTTTGGAACAGTGAAGACAAATTAGGGTTTGTGGCACGAGTTGACCCGCGATCTCTGTATGTGTATGTGATATATCCCGGGCCTGAGGCTCGGGATTTGAAACAATGGCGTCAGATAACGAGCAACAGGCTTGGATTGAAGAAGGGGCCAAAACGAATATTCCTTATTTGCAGAAGTTCAAGCTCTATGAGACTCGCTCGGTAATTTGCAGGGATCTTGTGTGTTTGTTTGTGAACTGTTCTTTCAGATTTATTTTGTTGCTTTGATCTTTTGCGAAGTTTTGTGAACTGTTCTATACGCTTTAATTTGTTGCTTTGATCTTTTGCAAAGTCTTGTGAACTGTTCTTTAAGTCTTAGATCGTTTCTTCAACCTTTTGGCAATTTTTTGCCAACTGTTATTTAAGGTTTAATTTGTTGCATTAATCTTTTGCGAAGTTTTTGGTCATATGTATATGGATATATACTTGTATCTTCGTGCATCTTAGATTTTGTTCTTATTAACTTATTTTTCGGAAATGTAGTCCTTTGGTCAGTTTTTTAATTTGGCAATTTATTCTGTTTTGTAAATATGGATATTATTATGTAGCTTGTTCATGGGAATGATGGATGTTCTTGCAAAAGGAGTGCTATGGAAATGTTGTGGCAGTTAAGTTTTTGAAATTATTAGTCCGAGTAATGGATTTTTGTGCCTACACTTGATGGAAAAATAATTGTGTGCAAACGTTATGTTTATATAGTATCATTGCATCACTCCATTTGAAAAGATTTCCTTCTTGGTCATTTTTTTTTCTGAACTGTGAGATCCCCACCCCACCCCACCCCACCCCACCCCACCCCAATTTTTGTGTGCTAGTGAAAAGGTTTCCTTCTTGTTCATTTTTTTTTTCTGAACTGTGAGATCCCCACCCCACCCCACCCCACCCCACCCCACTCCACCCCAATTTTTGTGTGCTAGTGTGAAGTATTTGCTAATCAATAAAAGAAATGTCCTTTCAAAATTCAGAAAATTGATTTCAACTTCATGATGAGTAAAGTGGAATGCTACAAATCCAGCACTGTCATAAAATTTGATTTTTAAGGAGTTCTGTACTGTTTTTGGGACCATACTTACCGTTTACGTATAACCTCATTTAGGATGCACAGTTTTATATTTCATGGTGATGGATTAACCTTCATGAAATTGTTGACGCTAAAGTCATTCCTTGAAGTTGCTAGTTTTTAATATTGATTTTCGGCAGTATTGCTTTTGTATTGCTTGATTGAAGGTTTTTTATTTTTTACCTTTTTTTGTTTTCCCTTATTTGAATTGTTATCAATATCAACCTTGTGTGCTGGAGAACCTTTTTCTTCCCTTAAATTTCCTTTTTCTCTTCAATTTCAGGTAAGAGCATTTAAATTATATTTTTATTGTGTTATTTTTTCTCACTGCGCCTTATCCCCAATCATCTTTCTAGTTTCTTCCCAATCTCTCTTATCAATAGAAAGGGGTAAAAAGTTACTTGCTTACTGAGAAGTTGGGAGTTGTCATCGCAATGGCCATGTATGGTAAACAGTTCAGAAAATTCAAGATAATCTGATTTTTCTTCCACAAAAAGAAAAAGAAAATATAAGGATGATGAATTTTGTGATTGAAGTCGACCATAAGGTATGGCAACTTAGGAAAAAGTGCAGGCGATATGTAAATCTAAAGTTGTCTTGTTTCCTATCAGTTATTGCCACGTTACTGTTAATACCACTTCTGAAAACTGTCAGGGAACTACTTTTACTCGAATACTTCCAAAAGTTAGAATTATTCTTGGTGCTCGCAAATACTCTTT
>BRYF01000023.1:8096087-8103587 GCA_030159135.1 Actinidia polygama | reverse complement strand
TTTTATTACTTTTTTTAACAATGGTGTAATGCTAAAATGAACAACAAGCATGTTCAGCAATATCTATTAAGCATGTTTAGTGATCACACTTTACAAAGCTTGCTTCGTAACAATGCTTTAATTTTTTTTTAAAAGAACATAGAAAATTAAAAGCGCAGTTATTTAGCACACTTTCATAGAAAATTAAAGTGAGCTTAAACTAATATTTTCATTATTTATTTCTATGTATAAAATTACTTTATTATCGCAAAACGGGGAGAAAGTAGCACACGCTTCCATGTAGAACCGGAATACAGTTAAAAAAACTACTTTCTTGTTTTGAAATAAGTAATAAAAAATCATAGAAAGGGAAAAGACCAATCCAAAAGACTATGGTTAAGTGCAATTTCATGCTAAATTAAAATATCCACTCGACAATAATTACACCATGCAAGTAGTAAACAAATTGAAAGAGGTATCGACCTGGTGATCGGTTCTTGGGTCAGTAAGGATCAAAAGACGAGGCTCACTAAAGCTAGTTTGAAGCTGGTTGGTGAATGTTCCAGGAGTGTGACGACCAGCAATAGCGTGAGCACCAGTGTACTGTGCAAACTTCAAGACTGCTCTCTGACCATACGGCCTAGCAGACTGAACAATAATGTCTTGAGGGTTCTCAATAGCAACAATAACCCTAGCTGCCATCTGCAGTTTCTCCCATGTCTTCCCAAGATTGATTATGTAGATCCCTGATCATCAGAGTAGAAATGATAAGTGAAAACATAAATCCAGGAAAACAAATGAGCTTGTTAACATATTAGCCCTCATGGTTTGTCCACTCAGATTCAATTGCCTCCTTTTGTGTTCATGTAGCACGCAAAGCACTACGCCTTGCTCATTCAGGAAGATGAGTGTGACTCTCTCGGTCAGTCTTATGAAGCAAGCCTTTGAAAACAACATCTCATAGCCATTATTTCATGTATCATCAAATCCCACATAATACACATCCAAATTTTTAGGTGTAAAAATTTATGCAGCATAAAGCTAACGCCAACCAGTGACTTGGAAAAATGCTGGAATCAACCCCCCAAGTAGCATATCATATCGAAACCTCATGGAAAAAACTGACTCCATAAATTAACCATGGCCCATTTGATTGTCTGTACTAATTATTGAGGATGATATAATCCCACAAGATGAGTAATCCAACTGTACTAATACTAAGGAAATTAGTAATGCCACTTCCACAAGTGATGCATATCCCATGTTTTGAGGAATTAATTTCCAATGGTTTTGTAATCCGTCCATCAATTATTGCAATCCAATACTTCACTACAGCGACAAAATGTTTTTCACAGAATTGCTTCGATTCTTAAATCAAATGGATACACTTTAAATACTATTCTATACTAGGCACGACAAAATGATAAACATCTTATATACACATATATTAGGATGTACAACAAACAAAAACAATAGCAAGACATTCGAAATCGTGAATAGAAAACCACTAACAAGAGATTCAATAACAAGTACAGTTCAAATTTCTTCAGCCAATTCACACATCTTACATCCCGTGTACTTCATATCTACACATATCGAAATAGAACAAATAAGCACACACGTGTATCAACATCATCAATTAGCATGCGAATCAACAGCAAACTACTATCACTATTTCAGATCACACACCTCAAAAATACATAATCAATCATACATACACATTACACACGGGTATGTGCGTGTGTGTGTATATATATATACGGGTCTAGGGTTTACCATCGTTGCGTCGCTTGAACACATATCGCTGCATTTGAAAATCAACGCTCTTCGTGCCGAGATGCACTTCGG
Organism: Actinidia polygama; assembly: GCA_030159135.1. Lineage (NCBI taxonomy): Eukaryota > Viridiplantae > Streptophyta > Magnoliopsida > Ericales > Actinidiaceae > Actinidia > Actinidia polygama. Next base: position 8,101,760 of record BRYF01000023.1, on the reverse strand, counting down.
CGGCCAACATCATCTGTATGTCAGCCTCCTTCGTCGACAGTGTCCTCGGTGCCGCCTCCATGATTGCCCTCTCTCTCTCTCTCCAACTCTTTCCTTTTCGCTCTCTGAACTGTTAAGATCCTAGCTTGTGCTTCTGCAAGTGAAATACATAGCGATCCCTCTCGGAAGCCCTAGCTTCATTTTATGACTACGATAGGCCCTGTTGAGTTATGGGCCGGGTTTTGTGTTGGGCTTGTAATAGGCTGAAATAGCCCGTTTTGGATTTTAAGTTTGGTCCATCCATCTGTACTTATCAAGTCCACAAAATAACCACGCACACATTGCAGCCCAAAACCAATCAATTTTTGGAGGTAACAAACAATATTTACACACACGAGTTGAAAACAAACGTCTCGTCTAAGGGCATTCTTGTAAATCGATTACTTTTATGCTCTAGGGATTACTAAACTAGCTACCAACATTAACCGCCGCAGCACCACCGTTGTCGTTATCGTTGTCGATGTCGATGTCACTGTCACGGAAAATTTTCATAGTCTGTTGTTTATATCCATTGCCACCGAGAATTTACATTTCACGAGAACATAGATTTTGAATGATTTATTTTTCCGTGAATATCAAAGTGTAATTGATGAAAAATAAGTCTAAAAAATGGGTACAATTTCTAATATTTGTGCATAACCAACCATTTAGGATTGCTAATTTACCTACGCTAGTTTATGATTTTTTTTTCCTCTTTTTTTTTATTATTTAATCATAATTTTATGCGTTAACAATTTCTCTTGACATAAATATGAAAATAAAAAATATATATATTTTAAGTGAAAAGTAAGATGATTATTTTCTCTCTCATAGTTTTTTTTTATGAATTTGATTTAAAAAATCAGCAATTTTATATTTCTTTCCTCAAAATATAGACACCAAAAATAAAAAATTTAAATCAAAACTATTAGAGGTCAAAAAATACTTCCTTTTAAAAACTTTGTCCTTTTAATATTAATTTTGAACAATTTGAGAGCTGAATTTTTTTTCAAACATCAAAAAAAAAAAAGATCGAAAAACTATCAAATAAAAATAACTTACATTTGATCTAATTGAAATCTTCCAACTTGACCTTGATATTGTCCTTTACGGCTTGTTCAGCTAGCGGATAGCGAGGGGATAACTTTTCCCCCCAGATAATTTTTGTTATTCGGCGTTTGAATGATTTATATCAAGCGAATAACTTTTTTCCCTTGAATAACTTTTCTCCCGCCGGCGAAATCTTCCAACTTAACCTTGATATTGTCCTTTAAGATTGAGAAGAAATGCCAAACAAGACGCAGCTGGGTTTTTGTCCCCCAGAAAAATATCCTGCTGGTTTACGAAAATGATGGGTCCCACACTTTCCACCCTCTTGTCTTCCCAAATCTGTCCTTCCCTCAAGGGTTATAATAGGAACCTTCCTCCCCTGTTTCTCCACCCACAACTCCCCTCTTTCTCTTCTCTCTCCCTCTCTCCTAAACAACTACTCTTTCTCTCTCTACATTAGCCATCCAATGAAGGGCGCAAAGCTAACGAAGCTCAGGTATGCGCTGAAGAAATTGCCCTCCATTGCGAAGTTCGACCGTTCCGTCGCAGCCGCCGAGGATTCTGCCGTTGGAAAACTCCATCCGGTGCTCGTCGGGAAATCTCGCCGGCGGTACCTTGTGAGCTCGGAAGTCGTTGACCACCCTCTGTTTCAGGAGCTGGTCGAAAGATCCAACGGCTCTGATGGGATAATAAGCGTTGCATGCGAGGTTGTGATGTTCGATCACCTGCTTTGGATGTTGGAGAACGCCGACTCGCATTCGGTTACTGTGGACGATCTGGTTGAGTTCTATAGTTACTGATGCTGTAGTCACCCACAGGTTATAATTTGTAGGTAGTTACGATGAACGGTGTGGAAGGGTTGTAGAATAGATCAGAATGGAGGGCTAGTCATTTAGACGGTGACGATTTAGCGATTGCGAATGATTCATGGTCTCTTTTCTTATGTTTCTTAAGAAAAATGTTACTACTATGTTATTGTTTCCTTTTCTTTGTCGTTACTGTTTTATTTTACTCACAGGATAGTTAAAAGTCGTAACGAATTAAATCGAGTTCTGACAGATAAGGAATTGCGTTTTTATTGAAGGTTTTTAAAGAATATAATTTTAATACTAATGTGGAGTAAAACATCCGCCTACTGATATTATAATTTAGACACACTGCCTAGAGTATCACATCGTTATAACACTAATATAGTCTTGGTCGCCCATCGATCACTTCGCCAATATATGTATGAGCTAATAAGCGAGGTCTTTCATATCGCTAGACCAGAGACCAACTCCATGACCATGAGAACTCCACCTCCACAAGGAGTCTGCGACCGCAAGACTCTTTCTCCATCACTCCTTTGCCTGGTCAGAGCACGCCTCCACGAGGATTCCACCTCTACAAGGAAACTATCTTCATCAGACTCCTACTCCATCACGACTCCTATAATTGCGGATTGCTCTCCACATGATAATCTCTTATTATCACTCTGGTATCTCAAGGATATACTTCCAAAATATAGTTATCCTAAAATCTCGCCTGAATATCCGAGCACGGATCTCCAATCTCCAACTATATAAAGGTCGCTTCCCCATTATGCAAAGGTACGCGCAATACACATTTCATAATACATTATCTCTGGAGATCTCCATTTTGTACTTTGCTTAGTTGTCATTGCCTTGGTCTGATTCGCACGCCGGAGAGGTTTTGAGTGGCCTCACCTTGACCGGTAACATTTATTCATTACTGCGCAGGTCACCCGAGTTGTGCCGAGATTCAGTGTCGAGATATAAGAGCAATATTGACTGTTTGATTGCTTGCCCCGGATTTTTACCATAACAAATACTACTAAAAATTACCTTTTGCATTGTATAAAAAGTACATTACCAATTATTATATGAAAAAAGCCCTAAGTTGGCACAATGATAATCACTTTAATCACTAGGGGTTGCACGAAGCTTTGATATGGGAGTTTGACTCCCACCGTTATCATTTTTTGTATTGGGTAGGACTGTTTAAATATCTGATCCACCTGCCAACCCGACCTACCTGAAGCAAACCCAATCAAACCCGCTCACTCTACAGATGAATAATGGGTGAATTTTAACTAACCCGATCACATTCGGTTCGGGTGTTGGGCTATTCAATCGACCAACCCGACAATATTACACTAAAATTTATAATTTTCACCCAATCCAGCCAAATCTCACCCGAATCGACCTAACCCGACCATCTATTGGATCGAAATTAGGTTCAAACTTCTCCAACCCGGCCAATTCGGTTCGGGTGTAGGGTGACCCCGAACCCAATCAGATCCGACCCGTGAACACCCCTAGTATTGGGTCAGTTCATTGGGGGGGAGGGGTGTTCAACTTTAAATGAATCCCATTTATGGATTGTGGGATTGGTCCTGCGGGATTAGGCAATCCAGCGAGCCGAATACGGAGTTATAATAAAATAATTATTAAATAGAAGAATTATTTGTAAAATTCACATAATAATGTTAAACAATGAAGTGTTTTTGAACAATTAAAATTAAAGTTTTTTTTAAAGAGCTAATAACATCAATTATTAGTTAACCTGACAGGAGATGTCTAAGGTTTGAAGGTTTTATTTCAGCTTAATTTCACAAACATCCCCTAAATTATTATTGTTTTATCATTTTATTCTTTATCTAAAAAATAAATTATATTGACACATGTAACTATTTAATTGTATCACTTATACTCCTTCCGTTACTAATATGTTTAAAATAATGATAAGAATCGATCATGTGTTATCCATGTGCTTAAATTAAATGTCATTACATCTAAAATACCATTATTTTTTTATAAAAATAAGTCGATACTCTATATACAGACTTATTCAGCCATTGTGAGAACAAACCACAATGGTCGAATAAATCTTTAAATTGAGCATTGACTTATTTTTTGTATAAAAAAATATTTTAGACATAAGGACATTCATTTACTTTAAGCACATGAAAAATACGTGATCGATTTTCATCACTATTTCAAATAGATTAGTAATGGAAGGGATGTAAGTGATACAATTAAATAGCTAATGTGGTCAATATGATTCACTTTTTAGATGAGAAAGTAAAAGTTATAAAAGTCTATAATTTAGAAGGTGTTTGTGAAATTAAGCCTTTATTTCACACCACTTCATTAATTAGGAAAGTTCAGCTCACTAAGAAATAAGACTCGTGCAATTGAAAGTTAGTAACATTTATATCCATGATTACGTTTGTCAAATGATATGATTAGCACCACATAAATTGTCACTATTATTTTGAAAATTTAGCAGTAAATAATCCCAAATGCCAACTGGAAGTTGATGGGTTTAGGCTTTCGCAGTGGCATTTTGGGGAATTGAAGAACCAATAGGTAGATGTGTGCAAACAAAGGGTACGTGCATGGAGGGCCCCAGTTTTAGAAGGCTAGTCTTGAAGTTGGATTAAAATTCATTGTGTTTTAGGTGGCAAGTCTTGAACGTAAGTATGTTGAGTACAACCCATCTGGATGAGTCCAAATCTAGTAGTTAAGTTCAAGTTCAGTTGGAGTTCACATGGAGTGTCCATGTAACTGTGAAACTCTCGAGTTATCTAGAACTCTTGAGAGTGCTTATCTTTTATGTTTTCCTAAGTAGAGTAGGATAACTATTAGGTAGCCTGTTATGAATCTACCACCTCCTTCCCTTGGTCTATAAAAGGGAGAGCAGGGTGCTTAGATTGCAAAATGCGTTAATGCGGTGTACATATGCGTTGGGTTGTGGGCAGAGAGCGGAGTGCTGTGAGGGTGAGATTGAGAGGCGAGACAAATAGAGAGGGTGAAAGAAGGTGAGTTGAGAGATCGAGTCTCTTCCTTTGTAATCCATTCCTTCGAATAGTAGATTGGTGATTTCTCTCCGTGGACGTAGGCATCGTTGGTCGAATCATGTAAATCTTGATTGTCTTGTGTGTGTGTGATTGATTATTCGTTTTGAGCACAACAAAATAAAATTCATGGTGTTTTAGGTGACGAGCTGCTAATGATTGGGTTTGTTGGAGATGCTTACGTTCCCCATACATTTTGGCAATTATTTTTCAAGCTCACCCAGTGATTATTTAAAGTTGTATTTAAATTAAGAATATGATGAGAGAAAATAAAATAGAGAAGTTAGAAGATTCAACTATTCAGAATCGTTAAAATACTCTCATTTTTATATTTTATTTTTCTCACTAAATTCTTCATACTGAACTCTTTTTAAGAAACTTTTATTATTTTCAAGTTGAATTACGCTTTTATATTGACTGAATCCCAATTTGGCCTTAAGCAAATTATATTTTGTTACATTGGCCCTTCAAATACTATTTTTTCAATTCATATCAATTTCATAACCCGTCAAATTATTTACGGAAAATGACATGTGACAACCTTCACCCGTACCCACTTCCCCAAATTAGGAAATGTTATGTGAACTGAATTGGTGCACTAAGATGTCTCAAGGGGAGCGAATGAAGCAATCATCCATCCCTAGTTTTCAAAAATCCTAGTTTGACAGTAATACTATTTACTAATATTTTTAAATTTTATAGGTTTGCTATCCATATTAGTATTGTTCTATATACACATTCGTTTT
>BRYF01000023.1:8083587-8088587 GCA_030159135.1 Actinidia polygama | reverse complement strand
ATCATATTTCTGATAAGTACGCTAGTTTGAAGTTGATCAATACTTGTTCTAAGCAGAAGGGAAAACGCTTGGTGAGCTGCCATAGCAAGAAACTCCTTGTGCGATATTAAAATTCACGAGAAGAGATTCTAAACTTGGCAAGTAGGATCAATTTGTGAAACAGACAGATATAGAAGCCACTTCGAACTTCATGAAATTTCACTTGCAAACATTTGAATCAAAAACAACTTTCCTATTTTGGGAATTCATGTAAAGATGATTTGTTTTAGAAAATTCACTTATTTAAGGATGTGTGAGGTTCTCTATACAGGTTCAGACAACCAAAATTGTCCGATAAGAAAATTGAACTATGAGAATTGTCCTAGATGAACTTTGTGAAGCCTCATGCTTAATAGAGGCTCTTTTTCTGTAAATTTAAGTAGAAATTTCTTCTGCATTAACATGCCTTTTGATATGAACAAGATGACCGAGCGAGATCTTTCTTGAGCTTGTAATACCATTAACCGATATAAGGCTGGAAAGGAAGTTCCAAAACTTCAAATAATTCTCCACTGGTTTGTTTATCGGAACCATGTAGAGATAACGATCACTAATTACTGGTTGAAGTATCTACCAGCAAAAAAAGTTATCGGGGTGAATTTTCAATACTTTAGTGTTTATGTTCCTGTACTTGTATTCTTCCTACCTATCAGGATTTGAGAACATTGCATTGGAGAGTTCTAGCTGCAATAAAGAGGTATACAGGTGAATGGAGCCGCCGCGTGAGTATTCCTGAGAGTAACACACATGGTGTTGGTTGAACGCTCTTTTTTGCACTAAATTACCATTTTATCATTGGCTACAATTGAGTGTTAGTAGACATGTTACAGTGGAGACAATGCCTGATGGAATTTTGTAAAAATAAAAGCGCAGGAGGAAATATATGCCCTAAAAAAAGCATAAAGATATCCGACAACTTTTGGTTTTCAGACATGGTTTGGTTGCCTCTATATTTTATTGTCCGCCCTCTTGATGGAATATCTTCCTAGGCTGGATGAATTAAAACCAATCACTGATTCCTACAGGATTGAATCTGAAATAAAAGATGTGACTTTGTTTTCAACAGTAATATATATATATATATATATTCTCCTTTTGGAGCGCCTTGTGTGATTCGTTTTATTGTTCTGCAATATCCAGATGATCACTGTTTTATTTTATTTTATATATAGTTTGTTCACTATTCATCTCTTGAAGATGTAGACGTATCCAATGGGAAATTAGTTCTTTTTCCTTTGTCTATGTCTACATGCATGGCCTTTAGTCTATCCTTTTCTCTTCTTATCGATTTGTAGCTCTCACATGGAGTGCTGAAGACTTGATTCCTCCTAGTGAAAGATATATTTTCACTTTCAATTCAAAGGAAGAGCTAAAAAGGTGGCATTTGTATTCAGATTCAGAATATGGAGGTTGGTCATCTAAACTGTATTCTCCTCATATAATGCTTGAGATATTATTCATATCCAACCAACTAAATTTTCTTTTATAGTCGTTGTTAATTAATTACACACATGGTTACCTAGCATTAAACCTTATCTCAGATTCACTAAACACCTGTAACTTGTTTTTTTTTTAATCCTGATTTGTAATACAGCATGGTTCTGTTTCTCGTATTTAGTTAATTATCCTGCATGAAGGCAATGCATGTATAGCTAGACACTTTGCGTCAATTGGTTCTAAAGATTATTTAAAGTGGAGGCCACTAGTATTTTCGTTGATTGGTTACTTTCTTCAGGTTTGTCCTCTGCATCTTTGGAGATCACAGATGCTGGAAATGAATCAAGAGGTAGTTTTTATACTCTAGACCCCCCTTGAATATGTCAATACAATTAATAATTGTGCTTTTATTACCACTGCCATAATAATTGCTCAAAAAACTTTCTTTTGGAAAATTTCTTTAAGAACATTTAGTTTATACTTTAAGTATTTTATAATGCAGATGGCATCTAGTTTTAATGTTTTGATAGGATAACCTCATAACCGTCCTATGGTTTAAGGGACTCTGGCGATAGTTTTTCTTTTTCTTTTCTCTTATTTTATAGGAATAGGCATTGGTCCTCGATTTATTTGCAACTCTCAAGGCATTCTGAGTATTTCTTAACTTGTGGTCGTTGATACAGATAATTATTCCTCTCTCTGAGCTTCATTTGATTGCACAACTTTATTTTTCTTTCTTTTCATTTTTCAAGAAGGAGGTGGGGTCTGCTGACGTTAGACGTTGTTTGGTCGAAAAAGCCATTTTCCAGTACTGGTCCTGATAATCAAGGACTGTGGGAGGGAAGACTGAATAGGGACTTAACCTTCAGCATAGCATGCACATGGTGGCTATTCTCAGACTTGAACCCTCCTCATGCTAGGCAATAGGCATGCTGAGTGTTGAACCACTGCACCATGCGTGGCCCTACATTTTGGTAGTTTCCCATTTTTTTTTGAAATTTAATTGACTTAGAGAGAAAATGTGATTTTGGTTTTACATTCTACCTAGGTTTCTACCTAGGTTAAGTTTCATTTAGGTTCTGTATCCCTCATACCACTTGGTGCGGTGGGAGCATGTCTCATTGCAGATCAACAAATACCAAATTAACTTCTCCGTGATACAATCTGAGAAATGAGAAGCGTACAAACCCCAATTTGCACTTTAACATTGCATGATTCCTACTTTTTTGTATTTTCCATCATTTATACTTACTTTTGAATTACAACTCCAAATACGATCGTATACATGATAGGAATTTTCTCTGGGAAACTCTCTCTGGATGTAGCTGAGGATTCAAAATGGAACATTAGTCGGAGTGGCTTTTGTGGTATGCGCTCTAAGAAGGTGAACTAATTTTCAAAATTCTTAGGGATCAATGGTAAAGATCTCAGAAATGTCTATTGGCAGTACTATGCTCTAAGATTTGGTTCCTTCACTAATTTGTGTCGTCGCAGTTTAACGGTTTCATTGATATGGATGCATATGACACCGTAGCACTAAAAGTCAAAGGAGATGGGAGATGTTATATTTCTACAGTGAGTTTTCTTTGTCTGCATGAGAAGGGGATATTAAGCGTCTTGTATACATAGTGCTCTCTCTAGGTTTAATGGTTGATATCTTGTTCTTCAGTTTGTTTTGAACCTTTTGCATACTTTGGTGCAGATTTATACTGAAAATTGGGTGAATTCGCCAGGGCAGCAGGAAGATAATAGCTGGCAAGCTTTTGTTTTTGTGCCAAAGGACAATTGGTATATTGCAAAGGCAAGTTCCGCACCCTCTTGCTTCTCCGCATCGTACAGAGACGTTGCAAGATAAATGTTTCCTGTAGCTATAAATAACCATATGCCTGTTCACAGACTGAATATAAAGCAAGGAAGGAAATGACAGGATAAAAACTCTGTAAATTTATCTAAAAAGGATAGTGTTGGCATAACAGAAGCAACAATGCTACTAACACAAACTTGCACACATTATTATGTGGTGAGTATCAGTTGAGAGAGTTGGATCCACACACCTCGTGTGTGAGAGAGTTTGTAAAAGTGTGTGTACGAATAAATGTATTGTTAACATCTGACTTGATAAACTAAACAAAACTACTGTAGCTTACGGAATAACTTGCACCTACTTATGCCTTATGGTATTACTGCTTATTATGGAGCCCAGTGTTTAAGATTATGCATCTTCTGCTAAATGGGAATGTCATTTCGCTAGATAAGTGAACTTGATCAACTGTGGACAGTGGTAATATTGCTCAACTGCCATAGATGGTTTTGCTTGTATGCACAAGTTAAGTGTGTTTTCTTCATAAGACTACTTGGAATTTAAGGTTTGTTGTCCAGTTGTGCGCTTAAAGTATGCTTTAATTGTGGCTTAAGTTGGCATGTACTGCCATTGTAATTTTTGGACTGATAATCTTTATGTGATTTCCGTACTGGAAAAGATCCTAGACAAACGGACATACTTTCTTGTTATTTTGGGAAGCATGGAATCTGCGATTCCAAATTGCCATATTGAAAATGGTTAAATCTGAATTATCTGACTAATCTCCCAAGTTTGTAGGAAAGGGAGTACAAAAGACAATTTAGTCTCTCCCTCTAATATAGTTGTTACTTGAGTATCTTTTGCTTGCTGTGCTTGCTTGGGGCATGATTGACTTTCCCCAGATCTTAACAAGTATGCAATGAATTTTGCATGTTAACTAACTGCAGATTTTTCGGTAAAATGCATATAAATTAACTGATTGTTTGTGGTTTGATGATTTAAACATGGGACCTTCACAGATTCCTCTCGCACGGTACCTGCCGACATGGAGAGGGAATGTTATAGACGCAGAGTTAGAAATGAATCCAGCTCGAATTGTTGGCATGTCTCTATCTGTCAATGCCGAAGGTGGAGTCCCGGGTGCTAGGTCTGGCCCAGGTGATTTTCGGATGGAAATTGATTGGATTAAAGCCTTGAGGACACAATGAGCTGTAATGTACTTTTGTGTTTACTGCAAAATAATTGTCCTGGCAATCAAAGTAGCTTTGTTACACATCATTCTCTGCATATTTGGTTTGGAGGGTGAATACTGTGTCGTCAACTTTTCGATTTTTTTTTCCCAGGACTTTTGCTTCAGTTTAAGTCTGATCTGAAAATGGCACTACTATTATATTAATTCTTGTTCATGTGCCTGTATTGCATATAATAGCTGTGCGCGCATCAGAATGCACAGAATTTATTGCACATTTGCATCTTTACATATTTTTCCTGTTGTGCAGACACTGAGATATCACAATTCATCACTTTTGACGAAGCTGGATCCTTGACTAATCTGATCTTTTGCATGAATGATTTTCCTTTTACATGAACATTTTGAATTGCATGAGTGGGCCTGGGATGTGGGTCCTGCAGCCTGTGCACACCTGCTTTAAGACATATCAAACCGGAACCGAAAACCGCGACTTCCATTGAAGATTTCAAGTACTTGCGACTCAGATAGAAT
>BRYF01000023.1:8078587-8081087 GCA_030159135.1 Actinidia polygama | reverse complement strand
ACGGGGTTCGATACCCCCATCTCCATATATTATTTTTCCTATGGGTAATTACAAAAACCTCTCCTATAGATTTAAAATAACACTAACGTCCCTCAGTTTTGCATTTCATCTTGCGGCTTAATTACAGAAGAGTGAGACATATATATTATGCTTCTTCTTGTGGGGAATAATTACAATAATTATAGATGAGTGGTGATGAAAATTGTTTACAGCGGTGGAGTATGCATGCTTTCTTGTTATTCCTCTTGTTGTGGAATAATTATAATTAAAGATTGGTGATCCGTGATTACTGATTATCGAGGTTGATGGATTGGGTGGTCAATTAAGTAGTATGGTTTGTGGATGGTTGAGCACCTAGTTGATTGGTAGTGAAGAGAGAGAGAGAGAGAGAGAGAGAGAGAGAGAGAGCAATCAGCTAGAGGACAGAATTGTAAATGACTACTCTATGTTAACGCGTTAGTCAGATAACTGACAGGGAGGTCAGTGTCGTTTCAGGAATTACAAGAGAGATTGTGAATTGAAAGAAACTTTAAAGGAGGTCAGTGTAATTTACCGTGCTAACTTTTATGCTATAAAACGACAGCGTTTTCGTAAGGGGCACATAGGACTGGCTCCCGATATCACCTGTCCTGTCCGGGCTTGTGGTCACACTTTTGTACATTTGTAATTTATCATAATTTTTTTTGTAATTTATCTAATTTATTAATAATTATAAAAAAAATTCTGATAAATTACACACGTGTCGACAGGGACAGTTGATCCCGTTCAGGTAGGGCTTCGGATCGTCCTGGGTGCTATGAATAACTCAACAAGAAACAATCTTCGAAGTACGTAGAAACAACGAAAAAGAGCCCCAATCGCCACAGAAGGTCTGTTAATTAGTTGACATGATCGTTCGTTCGTTCGTTCGTTCTTGTATGCATCATTCATTTCGTGGTTTCTTTTCCTCATCTTAGTTCTTATGCATACTGCTTTCCCTCATCTTCAATAATCTCTTGCGTTTTTTTTGCGCCTGTTAAGGTTTTTCTGTCTTCGTGTTCGACTGTTACTATTTTCAATCCCAAATGGGTTTTCGATCTTTGGTAGAATTCCGAAGGCGTAACCTGGGTTAATTGTTAGGTTGCCCCCAAGTGTTTGTGTTATTGTCACTGACACCTAAAAAAAATCTCAAGTACTATATTTTTCCCAGTGGTTTACGTGTTGTCTTTAATGTCGCCAAGTGATGGATTGTTATTGTATGTCTCTGAACAGGCGGACTCCCAACGTGTCCACTAACTCAAGAACCTGAAAATGGCACTTGAGTTGTTTTTTTCTTTCAACTTTTTTACGTTTTTTGAATTTTTGTGTCCCAGGTTCTTTGTCGCTCGATTATGTACATCACTAAATTTTCACGTCTCGGAGCTCATTTGATCAAGGGTTTGACGAGAGGTATGTTCTTTACAAACCCCCCAACCCCCCACCCCACCCCTTAAAAGTTAGCATTTTAGCCTTTGCCTTGGTCCTTCGTACTCACAAAAATAGGGGCATAGTTTGGATATTGGACCATAATGGAGTATGAGAGTTCCTAAAGAAAGCCATTGTTTTCGGGCGTGAGTTCCCAATATTACCCAATTGATTTTGGGACTATCAGTGTCCTACACACTGCAGGCATTACAATCATCAATTCTGCTTACATAGTGTGAATTTATTTTTGATATAGCTTGAGTTTACCATCTTAGTATTGTACAACTGTAGTTTGAATCTCAATTGGCGTGTGCCCACCCCACCCCCAAGTGTAATCTATACTTCAAAATGTATGAGTAATATGTTGGATGTCTTTTGTTATTTGATTGACCATATATTTTTACGTTGCTAGGTTGAATATCCGTTGATCCATTACATATTGGCCAATATTTACCAATATCAGCCGAACTATCTGATCTGAGCCAATACATGCCATGGTCGTATGTGGCGATGCCGCAATTTAAAACCTGATCGCTAGGGTACGGGTGTCGGGTGCGGGTATGTGTCTGTGTCAGGTTCATGTAATTCTTATTCCAAGGACACGGGAAATTATTTACGTTTCATAATTCTTTTTTTTTCTAGGGTAAATGATGTTTACAAGTTTCCATAGAACATTTCATACAGATAGTTCTATGGGGACTCGAATTACTAGATGTGCTTGTTGAGTGGATGTCTTAGCATTCATGCGGACACATATCCTATACCCATACTTAAGCGTCTTAAGGGTCCAACATGGGTACTTATGGTCCAACTTATTCTTTCTGAGTACATTTAACAGATTATGCTTCCAGTGCCAGGTTCTCAGGTTGCCAGTTTTCTGCTGATGTTCTTTTTCGTTATGTTGTTTCTGTATCTTGTTCATTCTTGAAGCAAACTGCTTTGTGAAATCTCTACTATAATCAGTAATCCAGGTTGACGATATTTTTATTTTGTTCCTTTTTTTTTCTTTGGTAGGCGAAACATCTACTCCAAGAGTACAATATACACAATTTTTATA
>BRYF01000023.1:8063587-8068587 GCA_030159135.1 Actinidia polygama | reverse complement strand
TTTTTTTGATGGATTGGAATTTGGTTAGTCCTCCACAAATGTCTGTCCAATTGAGAAAGAAGCAAGTATATTGTATAATTTTTTCTTGGTGAGCTGCTTTGTGTTGGAATTTTGCTGCTCTTTCCGCAACTTCATATGATATTTGTCCTGATGATGAAGAAATTGCATATGTATCAGTTCTGTTATCTCATTCAATTTCATTGTACTTGGCCGTCACATCTCTAAGTAGCAATTATCATTTTGGAATTGCACTGATCTACATTAATATATATTACCATGGTGTATGAGTTATTACTGGTTTTCTTGACTCTGTTAGTGGATCTTAATTTTATCCCAGGTGGGGATGCGGCTATTGCAACAGCTAATGCAGCAAAGTTAGTACTCTCTCTCTCTCTCTCTCTGTGTGTGTGTGTGTGTGTGTGTGTGTGTGTGTGCGTGTATGTGTGTGGTGTGCGCACGTGTCCTTGTTGCTTAAATTGCTTCTGGATATTTTCGGTTGATTATGATGATCAGGTCATTGTCTTCTACTTGATACCTTCATATTATAAGCACGCTGTGGCAAGTTAGCTTGTATAATGCACTAGCAGATTTGATTTCTTGTTCCCTCGGGATCCCTGTCAGCAGTAAGAGCCTTATTCTGGTCTTCTTATTAACTTTTGTAAGTTTTCCATTCAGAGTAATACGTTCTAAGATGAGGGGATCTTTTTTGTTGATATTTCTTGATAATGGCGTGGAAGTTCCCCATTTTTGGTAATTGGTTTGGTTGATAAGTTCCCTGTGTTAAGTGGATGGTTGCCTCATACAAGTAGAGGTCAGATGTTAGGCATCGCCATGTTTGGTTGTTGTCACAAAATTATTATTTTCTTGGCTATCAAGCCAAAATGGTTAATATGCTTTTGTCATTCAGCGTACTTTGGTTAATATACTGAATGACTATAATCTGCTCACTCACTCTCTCTCTCAGGAAGGAACTTCTTAGAGATATTGACGTTCGGCTTGCTACTGTGAGGCAGCACTTAACTACAGCTTGTGCTCAAGCAGCTGCTGCTGGTTTTACCCCTTGCACGGTCTCAGAACTTCAACTTTTTGCAGATCAGTTTGGAGCCAGTCACCTAAAGTAAGACCTCTGGAAAACACCCTCACCTTTCTCACCTCCTCTATCCTTGCTCAAATATGCACAAAATAAGTAAAAAAATAAAAAGTGGTCTATTCATGGTGTCCCCCTAGAGAACAAAAGAAATATACTTGCTAGTCACCATTTGAAATAAAAAGTGGTCAAGTATGCTGTAAAACTTAAAACTCTCTAGTTGTACATGAAAAGTTCTACGACACTTTGAAAGCACTGTTCACCCTAGAGAACAAAAGAAATATACTTAGGAATATGACACCTTTTACCAGTACCCTTAACATGCATCTGATACTTAAACACATACCTACACCCGGCACCCGTACCCGAAGCTTCTAAGGTCACTCACTACCAGTGTTTTTCCCTGCAAAATGAGGCAAACAGCTTGCTTTGCTAGTCACCATTTTCTGTTAGAAGTTCCTTTCTGCTTTGGGTTATTACATTGGTATGGTTGGGTTGGGTTGGCTTGGAAGCGTAATGACTGGGAAGGGAAAATGAGAGAGGAGACTCCCTCTAGGTCAACAGTTTTGAGTATGCAGAGCAAAGCAAACGGCTTGATTTGGGCCTTTTTTTATGTGGAGCATACATATTAATGCTCGGGAAAAAAAATAGGTGTTCACATAGTGTTAGTCTCATTGATTGTGCTAGGAGTGGTAAAAAGATGGAAAAAGGCAACTAGACAACCTAACCACTTTCTCCACGGCCAAGAAAGAAAACTTGGACGCCCCCAGGGCGTAGCTCAATTGGTTCACAGGTGGTAGATTGCACCCAAGAGCGCAGGTTCGAGTCATGGCAGCCGCAGTGTGGGAGTTTCACTCATGAAATATTGGGTGGGCTCCTTGTGGGCACTATGCACTGGGCCTCCCATCTGTTGGGCCGCTGAGTACCTGATTTACCTGTCATGTCAGTCCCGTGGGGCAGGGCGGTATGGCCCGGCTAAGGTGTCCGGAACAACACCTTTTTGCACCCAAGAAAGAAAACTTGGAGCAAAGATAATGGAAGTTAACTTTTGTGCTTGTCATCCGTCTTTTGTTTTAAGGCTTTGTTATCTTGGACTTGCCTTGCAGTAATCAGTTGAAAACAGGGTATTGCGACTTAAACTGTTAGTTGAAATGTCTGAGCATGAAAGATTCACATGCAATGATGTGATCTCGAAAAGTTTCATAACATGCATGTATATACACATTTCTATTTACTTCTCTGCTCTGGTTCAAGATATTATCCCCTACTTCTCATCTTGGTTTTGGCCTCTCTCCCCTCATCTTACCATTTTCTTTATTTTGATATTGCCATGTGGATTTCTAAATCAAAGAAAAAAGAATGGGGGGATTTGGGGATGGAGTAATAATAAGCTTACCGTCTGCTTTTACTATTTTTGATTTACCATATCTGATGTCGTGCATTACAAATACTGATACTTTACTGTTGACAGGATGTGGGGATGCCCAACTAATTGTTCCTGATTTAAAACCTGTTGAGTTGTTCAGATAATGATACTTTAACATGCATCTACCTTCTAAAATCGAGTTGTAGTATTCAATAGGTTGGTGATGAAAGAAGGAAACAAAAATGTGTCCCCTAGTGCTCTTTCAGTTGGTCCTTGTTGGCACAATTAATTGGTTGGTTTGCTAATCTCATGCGGACTTGTTAGCACGACACAGTTCAATAATTCTCACTAAGTTGTGGAATAATTTGATAATCTGGGTCAACATCGGATCCGCTAATGTGGGTCGGATTGAATTAATGTTGTGTGTTGACCGAGGAAATGTGAGATAATTGGACGAGTGGGTCACATGATGTGATGATTTAAAAATGGGCCCACGTATCAGGTGGGCTATGATCTAGGCATGTTATCCCTAGATCGTAGCTGATTAATCAAGCAATCAGGTTAACCTTTTTATATTAATGCCTTCTAATTTTTTTGTAAGGGTTGAATTAAGTTTGCCTTAAAATCACTAATAGACCACCTAGCCACCATGACTTGGAGTAAAGAAAACATTTCATGAAAAAGAATTTTCAAATTGTAACATTTAAGAAAGGCAAATCCTGGCCACCATTTCGGCTGGTATGACAGTTGTGGTGGCGTTTTCCTTTCTTTGACCCTAGTTATATTTCAAAAAAATATTAAATGTCACTTTTTTATACTTATTTTTTTTGATAACTCGGTATCCCGTCATTTGTTTCAAAGAATTGTCAAATCCGGTAATTAATTCCACTTTTTATTAGTTGGGGTCCAATTAAAAATAGAGCAGAGTTTTTTATGAACTGAATTTAAGAATTGTTGACGAGAGAATTTGAACATGCAATTTTGAAAAACAAATTTATTAGTCGTGATTAAACTCTCACTCTGTCAAGCTTTTAGAGAAGTATTGGTTTGTATCACTGCCTACTTAGTCATGATGCTAACAAAATTGTTAATTAAAAATACAAGTAATATCTTTTAATGTAAGAATTTTTATTTTTTGCTCTTATTCGTCCCATTTTGGTGTGTTTCTGTTGCAGTTATAGTGGATGGTTTATTTCTTTGTTTTGCCTATCCCAGAGTTAAAAATTGTTTTAATGGTTAATTATCTTTTAATGGTTAACCCATTTAGAAGTACTGGTTAAATATCTTTTAATGGTTTATTTCTTTATTTCCATTTTGGTGTGTTTCTGTTACAGTTAGTACAGAGTTAAAAAAATTGAAGTGTAAAAACAAATATATTTACCTACAATTTGGTAGGAGAAAAAATATACACAACCTAGAAGGCAAAAATACTCTAAATGGGTTCTCACTTTATATAATAGTATTGGACGTGAGAATAATTATTAAAAATATATTAAATGTAAATAATATCTTGTCACTTAACCTACACTAGTGGGGAAAAAAATAGATTTATATTATATAACGGAGAAAAGTTATATTACACATTCCTTATTTAGGTCGTATAGTGTACATTTCATTTAATAGTTATTAGATAAACAAAAATTTAATTTGAATCTTTAAATAAATTAATAAATAATATCTACTTAAACAACCGGTAAATTTGCTTTTATGAATTGTATTGGTTTGATTATAAATCGTATTGATTTTGTTATAAATATATGTGATCATTGTTATGAGATGTCTTGTTACGAATTATATTGGTATATTTCATAATGTTATGAATTTTGTAAGGTTCTTTTTTGCATTTTTTTATGAATTTTTATGTTTTTTTATGAATTGTTATGGATATAATCATAAAAATGATTTAATCACTTCAAATTATAATTGCCATGGAGCCCACCTATTAAAATTTATTTTTATGAACTTTTATTGATTTGGTTATGAATGAATATGGTCATTGTTATGAATTAATGTGACTTCAAACAATAATTTAATCGCTTCAAATTATTAATTGTGGTAGAGCCCACCAATTAAAGTGAGATCTAGTTGCTTTTATGAATTTTATTGGTTATGTTATGAGTTTTTGGAATCATTGTTATGAATGAATTTGCTATGAATTCTATTAGCATGCGTGGTAAATTTTATAAATTCTTGTAGATATAATCATAAACATTCTATGAAAATTTGTAGTTGTATTATAAATTAAGAAATAATTTTATAAAAATTTATGATTAAATTATATTTTAATTAGTTAACTTATAAAATGATCTGATTGATAAAAAATAATAATATAACGTAATTTTAAATACACAATAAATGCATAACAAATGGTGTGTAGCCTGTATGGTATCATTTTCTTTTGTAAACTTTTGGTTACTACTCGGGCTATTGCTTTATTTCTTCCCCCTATTTCTAACGGTTGCATATTATAATATAATTTTGATGCAGCGAAGCATGTAGTAACTTCGTATCGGTGTGCGAGGGCCGGCCGGACCTGATCAACCAATG
>BRYF01000023.1:8028587-8036087 GCA_030159135.1 Actinidia polygama | reverse complement strand
CCATTGCACTTCTAGTCGAGGCACATGAATCTCGAGACATGATCGTATGACTAAGAGTGCATTGGAACAGAAGGACAAATAATTAGGGAATAGAGGATCCCTTACCCTATTTCGGTCTTTTATTAATGATATATGACCTGGAGCCTAGAGCATAGTCTTGAGTTATAATAAGCCTAGAGTAGACTATAGTATCCTTGATAGTTATTGCGTAAAATTTTCCATCCCCAAAAGCCCGAGTCCTCCTGTCTTAATGCACTTTGAAATACACAATATTGTGGAAATCTCAAAACACACGAATTTGGAGATGTGATTATCCAGTTGTAAGTGCATTAGGGACATTGGATGTGGAATTTTGAGGATAGAGGATATTGCGCCTCACGACAGTCCATATGACCCAAGTTTTTCGTCTTGTTGCTACAGGTTGCCCAGAGCGAGGTCCAACTATCGGGTGGCCATAAGCAGGGGATTGCGATCGCAAGGGCAATACCGAAGAAGTTGAAAGTTCTACTACTAGATGAAGCCAGAGGCGCATTGGACTTGGAATCGGAGAAGCACATCCAAGATGCTCTAAGGAAGGTTTCCAAGCAGGCAACCACCATCATGGTGGCGCACCGCCTCTCCACCATCAGAGAAGCCCATCTCATCGCTGTTGTCAAAGATGGCGCGTTGGCAGAGTATGGAAGCCATGATACCCTCATGGCTTCCCACCTCAATGGCATCCACGCAAGCCTCGTTTGAGCTGAAACATAAGCAAATGCTTTTGCTTGAGCCCATTGTTGATAACTTGATACTACTAAGTCTGACCATTACAAGCAAAACTAAAACATAAAGGTAATCTGCATATTTTTAAATGATAGGGGGTCAATTTGCCCAAATTCAAATTCTAGACGTGCACAATTGTTATGCAATTCATATTAAGAAACAATGTAAAAATATACTTGCCTGTACTGCCTTATGCAATGCTCGGTTTTTCTCTGGTTTGGGTCATATATAAAGGAGAGGGCCCGAGATGGAGAGCTAGAGCACATGCTAAGCTCTATCGGGTCAACAACGCCCGAATGATCAAGCATGTGCCCTGCTTCTCCAGCACGGGTCACCCGCTCCCTATTTCACCCTAACATTTGCAATTTTCAGTTGTTGAAATTCTGAAGGAGCACGCAACACTCGTTTCCAATCACCTTAGAAAAGAAGAATACTGTTGAATGAAGGGATATACATGTGAATGCTTTTATAGAATTAGGCAAGGAGTGAGATATACTTAAAAGTTTGTACCATTTCCAGTGGATCTAACTGGTGAGATTGAAGAGCAATACGTTGGTTTGATGGGGGTGGTTGATAGATATTGTCACTTTGCTTGTAAAATCAGGCATTTGTGTTGGGGATAAAGCAAATGAGTTTTGGTTTAGCGACTGTTGAGTTTGGCTGCCAAAAAGGACGTGAATAAAGTGGTGAAAAGTGCAAGTAATTTCAGAGATTGAATTTATGAAGTCCACTAGATTGCTACCTAAAAGTATATCAAGGCTGGCCACCCACCATTGCCTGTTCAAGAACTATGCTTTTACAATGATAATTTCACTTGCCATTTAAGGTCCAGAAGAATCTCTCTCTCTCTCTCTCTCTCTCTCTCTCCAGAGGTGGAATGGCGCACTGGTAGAGTTGTTTTGTTTCTAATTACAATCTAAACCTTTGCCCCGGCCCAAAAACACCAATGAAGCATTTCAGGAACTTGGCTGAAATTCACTGACAAAATAATTATTTTCAAAAAAAAATTCTAAAATTGGGTTATCCAAAGGTAATCATAAGTTCAACAAACTGGACAAATTTGGATTCAGAGCTCTTCCGAATCAATCATAATTCGAAATCTTAATGCTGTAAAAGTCGTGAAGGAGACCCAATGAGATAACAACTACAATGAATACTTGTGGATTGTAGAAATTGCCAAGAAGACACCAGATTTGGTGGAAAAATGACAAATCTGAATAAGATGTGGTGAATGACTGGTGATGCAGATATGAGGTAGCTTTATTATTAGCTTATTCATTGCACATGCAAATTCTGATGCTACTCATGAAAAAAAAATTAACACGGAATTATATTAACATAGATAAAAACAGAAGTCTCTACACACAGTTACATATCGACCTTGGGAACGACCCCTTAAATCCAAAACCAGTTGAGAGCAAATGTAATTAAATACCACTTTAATGAGTTAAATACAGTAATAACAACTCATCTAGTAAACAAGTACCCAGTTTTCTCAACATATACAAACACAAACACAAACACAGGCAACCATACCAAGGGATGAGAATTTTCAATCTGTTCTAGATTCCTCACAAAACTTCCCAAACAACTATCACATCTACATTCCTTAGAAAAAGTTTGAGGTATTACCAGAATTATGGATTTGCACAAACTTAATAAGTTGTAATAGTAGCACTAATACTCTCTGAAAGTAAGATTCAGACGCCCAGGGATCATATTTGCTTCGTCCATCAAACCCTTAGGAGCAGTGTCTGCAAGAATGGATGCCACCCCATGAAATATGAGTCGAGATTCACCACCAAATATTAGAACATCTCCAGATTCCAGAACTTCATTATCTGCGTTGTCAGGATCCCTTTTATCACTAAATAAGAATTTTGCCGAGTCTCCTATGGAGAAGGAGACTACAGGTAGTTTTCGCCTGAGACTTTCTGCGGTTTCATCTTTATCCTGCATGAAGTGAAAATGCATAAGATATAGGAACCTTTAATTTCCATTTCTTTTATCGATACTCTTTTTGATTGCCTTGAAAGTATAAGAAAGAGAAACTTGAAATGTCGCTGCCTCTTACTGTGGATGTTGGATAAAACGTTAGAAGTTAACAAGTTGCAGGCTTTTAGGATAGGAGGTTTGGAAGGAAATGCTTTGAGTTTGCATTTCTAGTATCAGCTTCTCAATGGCAGTCCCCAGCAGCCAATACAGAAGATCTTTCATCATTTTTAAGAAAAGGGATAATATAAACATGTACGGACGAGGAAAGTTATGGAAGAGTTCTAGTCAGACGATAAAAAGGCTGAAACTAGTCATGTACTTGTTTATCAAGTATGTCACTTGAAACCTTACTAACTGTTCTAGGCTTACACAACAGGTCAACACCACAAAATACAGACATTTTGTCCATGTTAAACCATCCAAAATCAGGGATAGAGGGAGATAACATAACCAAGGGCATCTTAAATTGCAATAGTCAGCCAGGTTATAGGTATCGAATCCTGCATTCAAGATTATGTGTTTGTCTGATGGACCATAGACAAGAAAACTATAATTGCTACACTGGGGTAATCGTGATTTGCAGTTTTGAGTCATTCCATGTCATGAAAACAATGACAGACGAAATTACAAACCTGATGGAGACCAAGCTGGCCAGTCTTTGTGTAAAAATTGACAATGCAAATGCTTGGTGACATTGAAGGAAGTACATGCTCTACACTAGGCATTTTGCTTTGTTCTCTTAAAAAGGAATGAGAAACTTGGATTGCTCCTTTCACCAACTGACAAAATTCTCCAGGAATCAAGGGGGGTTTAGCACCATCGATTGGTCGTTGATCTCCATACATGCTTGTTTCAGGGTCCCAATTCTTACCAAGACACATCATCTTCAAATGCAGCTTCCCTCCATCCCGATAACTAGGGTCATAGAAACCTCCAAAACCAATGCCGAGATCTCGGCATTTCTTTATTATTTTAATCTACACAAGTGATCAAACGTCAAGTAACATTCAATCAAGGGAAAAGGCAGTGAGAACTTAAATTCTTACAAGAGAGATGGTGCAAGTGAGGTCACTTATTTTGTAAACCAATTTACTTAATTGATAAGAAAATAGCCAAATGAGCCTTTTTTGTATGTATAAAGTGAACTTCACAGGCAGTGCAGTGACACCAGTGTACTGGGATAACTACTGCAAGATGTTCACTGCAAGCAAACAGAACCTCTGAAAGGCTAAAGCAATCAGATGAGATGAAGGCCAAATTGGGGATTTATTTATTAATGTTCCAAAATGAGACCGGAATTGAGAGAGAGAGAGAGAGAGAGAGAGAGAGAACTGCTACAAAACCCTTTGAGGTAAGAGACTAAGCATTCTAATGTAAGTCATTCCACTGAATTGGTAACAGAAAGTTAAATTACTATTCATCATAATATAACATGCAAGAATGAACTCTATATTACCTTGACATTAATGCAAAATATAAACATCTGTATGGCTACTAATTTTTCAGTATTTGACATTCCAATCAGGAAAGTTTAACAAAATATAGCATTCAAATAAAAGAGGTAGCACGAAGGAGCACCTGATCAGACAAGGAAATATAACTCTTTAGAAGAAGCATCCCAGACCTCAACACTTTTATATTTTGCCCTTCCATTTGGCGCTTGGCTTCGTTCCGCTTCATTCTATTCTGTACAAGTAAAGGAGCTTTCAGCGTGACAACTTTTCCAGTTTTGACTGGGCAGATGTCAAAGGGAACTCTCCCTGAATGTAAATGGTCTACATTCTTCTTCTGAGGAGTTGGCTCAAATTGGGATCCCTTCTTCGAAGGTGTGCATTTAATGCCAGATCCAATAACCAAAGAAGGCTCATTTGGTGTACGTGCATTATCAATAGCGGGTAAGCGATCAAGACTTAATGAACTACTGGTTTCCACTTCAGCATCTAGTATTTGCCTCCTCTTAGGTTTCCATATATTAAGATCTTTGTCCCTCAAATCAGACTGAGCAGACAGTGAAGCACAAACAGAAGCATGCATACAATTCAGTTCTGTTGAACCAGTGGTCACCGCTTCTAATGAATTTTCGTCCAGCTTATTCTTTCCTAGGCCAGAAGATGTGTCTTTGGTACCAGTAAAATGACAATCCTGCTGGTTCGTAGAATCTGATGTTGATATGCGATCAAACTGCTTGGAAATATTACCTACTGACACTTGTGGTGAAGTTTGCCATCCAGGACGGGAGCTTCCACCCTTATTACCGTAGGAGGCATTAGAAGTAAAGCCATCATCTCCAGCCTGTAAATGTAATTTCATGGGAATAAATTCATCAGTTTCAACTTTTTTCATAAGATCCGGTAGAATAAGCTAACCCATCAAAGCCAGCTATTTAGAGCCTCTGCTTAAATCTATATTGAGTTAGGTGTGGAATTGAAGTTGTGATGAAAGGACTACCGTAAGAAGTTTTATCTGAGAAAGAAATCTGAGAGGCCATTTTCTAGGTTGGGTCCCATCAATTGTGGGCTTGGAAAGTGATGGACTAGGCCAATATTGGCTAAAATACAGTCACGAAATCAAGCAACCAAAAAGTGTTCGGGATTGTCATTTCCATACACGACAATCCAACCAACACAAGTAATGAATATAATTCTTTAACATTGTTTCAAACAACAGATTAGAAGTATTATATGTAGGGGTGTTAAACTGAAAATTAGATAAGTTCAAGCTTGGTTTGAAAACTTAATGAGCTTTAAAAATAGTTTGAGCTTGGCTTGTTTATCAAGCGAACCGAGTCCAATCGAGCTTTTAATTGAGCCGATCACGAGCCGACCTCGCGTAACTTGAATTTTTACACATTATAAACTTATTGAGCTGAGTAGTAGATTGTTCATGCTTTGTTTGAAAGCTTAACAAACTCTAAAAATATATTCAAGCTTGGTTTGTGTAAGTAGCAAGCCAATCTCAAACAAGTTTTTAACTAGCCTAACACAAGCAAAGCTCGAGTAACTTGATTTATTTATCACCCCTAATTACATGCAAGCCCTAGATGGTTTTAGATGTCAGTGACTACTATGTATCATGCCAGCGGAACATAAAAACATTGCAAATGAACAACATGAGCTACAAAGAGCTTGGGAAAAAGACCGTTATTGTCTTCCCAATTCTAGTCTTGCTATTAGTTGCACATGTTGAAACCATCTTCAGATAAATTTTATTACTGTTCTCAGGACAAATGCTTCATTACCTTTTCCATTACTGCCACCCATTAACTCAACATCCGAACAAATTATTTCTTCTTTCTGACATAGAACTTCTCATCAGTTATCATATTAAACACTCTAAGCACTTATCCAGTACTAAGTATAGATCCCACTCAGAACAATTCATATTTGATTCAAAATTTATACAGAATGCGTAGCAGAATTCGAACCAAAACATCCCTATGATAGCCCTTTTTTGGAAATTTAAAAAATGTCACGGTGATTTCGTAATTGGTGATTCTCTATCATAAAGCAAATAAGTAGCCAATTTACAAAAACTTCACGTCGAAGCTTAAAATTACAGAAAGTTGAAGCCTTGACGGATCAAACGAAATACAGAACGATAAAGAGAGATTACAAAATTACAGGTACAGGGCTAAACACTTATCCAGGGCCAAACACTTATCCAGTTCTTCTTTCTGACATAGAACTTCGCATCAGTTATCATATCAAACACTCTAAGCACTAATCCAGTACTAAGTATAGATCCCACTCAGAACAATTCATATTTGATTCAAAATTTATACAGAATGCGTAGCAGATTTCGAACCAAAACATCCCTATGATAGCCCTTTTTTGGAAATTTAAAAAATGTCACGGTGATTTCGTAATTGATGATTCTCTATCATAAAGCAAATAAGTAGCCAATTTACAAAATCTTCACGTCGAAGCTTAAAATTACAGAAAGTTGAAGCCTTGACGGATCAAACGAAATACAGAACGATAAAGAGAGATTATAAAATTACAGGGCTGTGGCGATGCGCAGAACGACCAGTGGTACGTGAAGATCTTCCTCGTCCTCTAGGAGCAGAGTCCCTTCCGTCGTTGCGGGCTCGGCCCCGATTCATCGTCTCCTTTTAGAACTCGAATCGGCAGACGAATTGAGAAACTGAACCAGTAAACGATCAAAGCCTGCTATTTATATTGGAGAGAGAGCGAGAGAGAAATTATTGATTTATGTAAATGCAACGTAGAGAGAGTCGAATGGGAAAGTGTGTAATCGAGGAATACAGAAGGGCGTGGCGTCGTCGGTCCTTTAGTGACGACTGACGCGAATAAGAGAAAACTTTCGGTTATTCTATGGGAAAATATATATAAAAACAAGGATATTAAATACTTGAACTTTAAATTATATCATCAATTAAACATTTAAGTTCAAATTCTGTCAAAAATTAGAAGAAACAATCTATTTTGGCTCTTAGCTGGCCACACGTGGCGTTTAATTAAAAATTATAATGCTTTGGAGGCCAACAATCATGCCCTTTTAAAATGTCACACCATTTTCGATTAGACTAATAATATTATTACAAACACTAGTTTGATAATGATTAAGTATAAAATAATTCTAATTTCACTAAATACTTAATCCCTAAAATCATTAGAGTTTTCATGGTAAAGCCTCTTGTGGCCAGCTAAGCGTCGGGATGGATTGTTCTGTCTAATTTCTAATAGAATTTGAGCCTAATGATCTAATTGATAATGGACTTCA
>BRYF01000023.1:8013587-8021087 GCA_030159135.1 Actinidia polygama | reverse complement strand
GAGCCCAGTTATGGGTCTGTTTGGAATGTAAAGTGTGAAAAGAAAAGAAAGGATAGTGCTTTCTCACCAAATCTCACCATTTTTTGTGAGAAACAAAAGAGGCTTAGTATGCGATTTGTCTTTCTCACCCTCTCTCATCATTTCCAATTTATTTTGTTATCCAAACATGAAAGAATCTGCTTTCTCTCCATTTCTTATCTTCTCTCACCAAAACCCTCACACAAAACGGCTTGTACATGTGCCTGTCATTTATTAACCGTGCATCTGTCGAACTGTGTTTATTTTGAAACCGGATGCTCCTATATGTCCAACTAAATGGTTCTTATGTAATCCTTTACTGTAGGCTTTGATTCGGAAGTGAGCCCCTGTTGCCATTGTTCTTGGAGTTGTCTTCCTCCTCTTCTGGGTGAAAAAGAAAATTTGGTGATCTGTCATCCACTTGCAGTTTCCAAGCTTTCCTCAAGTTTCTCCAGGTTGCTAGAATTCCCCAGACACCAGACTACGTATTGGTTGGTGCCTGAGGAGTAACAAAGCTTAGAAATCATCTCACTAGGTGACTAGCATCTTTCGTTTATGTCCTAGTTAAAAACTTAAAAGTTACAATACCTGGATTTATGAGTATTTTTGCATGAATAGGGGCAAATCTGGCTGGCCACATGGGAATCTGACAGATACCCTCTCAGGATAATGAGATTGGATTCTAGCAGAAAAATCTTGTTTGTTTTTTGGGCCTTTCACAAAATTGTATTGCTCGTATGTCAAAATACAATTCATTGATGTCAGTTCTACTCAGTATTATCACATCGACTAGATCATGAAATGGTGGATGATTGAAAGAAAATGAAGCAGCTCGTTGATCCGGGATGACAGAACTCTCGTCCTCCTATTCCTGGTTCTATGAATCCTTGAGTTCCTGGAATTTTTTTTTCCGCCCAACCTGGGGGTTTTCATTCAGAGAGTGACTCAATGGTACTACTACTAGTCACGGTCCCACGGATGCCTAATACTACGTACCAATTACCAAGGCCTAAAAAGTGAGGTGTAGGACGGGAGATTTAACATTGTTCTTTGGGCTCTATACATGGCACAAAAATAAAAAATAAAAAATAAAAAAAATGATTCATTAATTTGTTTTCTATGTACTTTTCTTGTTACATGGTACTGTTGCCTAGGGCTGTAAAAAAAAAATCATGAACCGCGAAACCGAACCGAACCAATCCGTAGGTTTTTTATTGGGTCTGTGGATTAATGGTCCGGACGTGGATTGAAAAATTAGAAAACCTTAATTCGCGGTTTGATTCATGGATTTTCATAAGCGAACTGTAGATTAACCGAACCGAATCGTGAGATTTAAAATATATAGAGAGAGTTTTGATTTTTACACTCTTTTTATATTCTACACTCCAAATTTTATCTCTATTAAGTAAAATTATAAAAATGGCCTTCTCTTTTATATCGACTTTTGAGGGTGCTTTTGTAATTTTACCTAATAAAGACAAAATTTGGTATATATATTTACCTAATATATATATATATATATATATAAATAAAATATTAGGATCAGAATTTAGAATTATAATTGTTAACATATTATTATTACTTATTTATCTTAACTTCAATTAATGTGGTATAAATTGAAGTTAGGAGTGACAAGTGTAATTTCTATTTGCATTTTAAAACAATTTGCACATACAAAAAGTTTAAATAAGGAAGAAATTTACTTTTTTTTTACACATCGCAATCAGCCCTCAATCCTAAATCTACACTGCGGCGCCTCCCTCTCTTTGTGATTCATTCAATCAGGCGACCAACTGACCTCCATTCTCTCTCTCTCTATAATTCTCTCGGATCATGCAGATCTCAGAGTAGAAACTCTTGTTCGATCTCTTCTAAGCAAATCAAAATTTCATTCTGTAATCTCTTGTAAAACCTTTTGTAAAAACTCAATTTTGTCTAGGTTTTTATGTCTACACATACAAAGGTCAGATCACTTTTTGATATTAACATTAGCTATGTAATCAAGAGAATAACTAAGAAAGAAAAACATAGCCATGAGGTTATCTACATGTATCAAGTTTTTAATTAATTTATGGTATTTCAATATGTGCTTTACTAGTACTTATTTCTTTTTTGATCGGCTATAGTTTCTTGCTATGGTGCTTTCATGTAATTTTTTTTTTTAATTTTGTAGAATGTAACAATCCGTAGATTAATCGTGATCCGAACCGTGAATTTTTTAATTTTTTCGAAATCGAATCGTAGATTTTTGGTTTGCAAACGGATTATATTTTCTTGAACCATAGACTTTTGGTTCAGTCCTTGATTTATATCAATCCGGACCGTTGACACCCCTACTGTTGACTCACAAATATGTATATATATATATATATATATATATATATTTTTTTTTTATGTATGTGTGTGTTTTTAGTTACAAATATCAATATTTGTGCAAACACCCAAATTGGCCAAGACGATTTGAATTGGTTGAGTTTTGATGCAGAACAAGTGGGTTACCATTTCGTTTCGTTCATAAAAGAGGTCAAACTCTATAAGTTGATATAGCTCCAAATTATATACTCAATCGAATAAAAAAAAGTTTATCAAAGCAACGAAAGATTTGATTTGTGATTCTCAGAACTTTCCAAATTCAAATAATTGGATACAAAAATCCCAGAGATTTCCAATTCGAATTCTTTGCGCCCTTCGGAATCCCAAAATACCCTCCTCTTTACCTAGCCCTAAACCTAGTGGTTGCAGAGGGGTTTGGGATCTCTATTCGGGTTTTGGTGCTTTCATAGCTCCCTAGGATATTTTTGCAACTCCTGCTGCCGTCTTTTGGTGTGAATTTGTTCTGTTTCAATTTTACGGACTTAGGACCAACAACATGAGAGAGATAGAGATAGATAGAGAGAGAGAGAGAGAATTTAGCCATGGAGTGGGGGTCGATGGGTGTTGGCGATGGCGGGAGGAGATGCTGCCGGTACGATGGTTTGGGTGTGAAAAAGTTTTTCGATTTTTGTTTCATATATGTATAGCTAGGGTTTCAGATCGCGATGGAGGGATGGAGACCTCCAGAAAGCAATCATGCCGAGGGCTTTGCGCCGGCGTTTAGGGGAGGTGGCGGACGGGGAATAGAACGTGCGAGGCAGCGGGATTGAGTGAGAGAGGGCTGTGCGTTGGCCGGTGGCGGCTGGGTAAGGGTTTATGATTGGAAAGGTTGAGGATGGGGGCCGTTTGGGGATTCGTAGGTTTACTGAGAAGAATTGAAAGCCCCTAACTTAGGATTTGGTGTGTTGAGAACTTGGGGTGTTCTTCCTGGCACCTTTTTGGATTGTATAGTATTTTATTTAGAAGCTCCCGGGTTTCAGGTTCTCTAACCTTTTACTCTTCTAACCTACCTTCACGGGCAGAAACTTCCAAATTTGAAGAGTCTCCTTTTTATTAGAACTCCTTATAATACAACGAAAGTGGAAGGCCTCTTCTCTCTATGACTATGAGCAGCAGCAGCATTGGCATCTTCTCTTCTCCCATCAAAAAGGTAAAATCTCTCTATTTCGTTGCAGGTTTCAGATTTAATTTTGCACAAAGCTTTTCAAAAACAAAAACATTTTTATTTGGTTGTTAGCACTTTTCTGCAAAACTAATGCTGATGATAGTGCTATCTATTTCATGAAGCATATAGACACCAATTTGAACTCTTGTTCTAGCAATGTTGCATATATTTTGTAAGAATAGGAGCAAGAAGGTAACGAACTATATTCCATAACAAAGCTAATAATATGGATGAGAGATCGGATGCTGTGGACCGGATTTCGGAATTGCCTGAACCCATTATTGACCACATCATATCGTTTCTCCGGAGGGACGATGTGGTACGAACAAGCGTGTTGTCCAAGAGATGGAAGCACGTGTGGGCTTCGTTCCACGTACTCGACTTCGATCAATTCTACTTTGAAAGACTTGAAAAAGACAAGGAGACATTCTTCGATCACGTGGAACGCTCCCTTTCAAGATTCATGGAGCACAGTGACACGAGGATTTGGAAATTTAGGCTTGTTGTAAAGGTTGTGGATTTTATATCCGCTACTCTTGTAGAAAAATGGATGAAAATGATTGTTAAGAGAGGCTTCGAAGAGCTCGATTTGTGGACATATCCAGATATAAGATCCTGCTACCTTTTGATTCTAAGTGTTCTTGCTTCCAATTCACCGAAAGTTTTGAAGCTAAGGGAATGTAGCGTTTCGGTGCACCATTTAAACACGACAGGGATGAGGTTCATGTCACTGAGAAAATTGACTCTCGATACGATCAAACTTGGAGACAAATTGCTTGACAATATAATCTCTACTTGCCCTTTGATTGAGGAACTTGCCCTAATCCATTGCTACGGGTTGAGTAAAATTCAAGTGAACAGTCTACATGTTATCGAGAGATTTGATGTGATTGGGCCGTGTAAAGAACTTGAGGCGATTGAGGTTAACGCGCCAAGTCTCGTGTATTTTCATTATGACGATGAGTATGCACCGTGTATCGACTTGTCAAAGTGCCAAAACTTGAAGCATTTATCTATATGGAATAGCACTATTGAGGCGGCTTCGTTTGATGAACTTATATCCAAAACTCCCTCTGTTGAGGTTTTGGACGTGATTAGTTGTGATATGTTGGAAACATTTCAAATTTCAAGTCTTCGCCTTAAACGCTTCACTTTATACGATTGCAGAAGGCTTGCCTGGTTCGATCTTGATGCTCCAAATTTGAATTTGTTCCTTTATAAGGGCAATCTAGGGCCTTTAACAACTTCAACTGGGGCTTCATCGGGCAAGTGGGAAGTTAAACTTGACTACTATTTTTACTACGATTTTGACACGCTTACACAACTGGAATTAAGACAATTGATCTCAAGGAAATCGCATCAATTTAAAGCCTTGACCTTGTCTTTGGCTTATGGCCTGGTAAGCCATTTAGACTTGTTCAACATATTCATCTTATGCGCAAGTTTGTATCGTTGATTTTTTTTTTCTTTCTGTTTTTGCATACACCATAGATCACGAAAACTCCAAGTATCTTAGCCGAATCACCTAATACAGCGAATGAGGTTGAGTACTTGAAACTAGACATCCAGCAATATTCAAGCTTTTCAATTGTTGTGAATTGCTTGTTTTGGATTTGCCATCCTCGAATTCTTTCTATAGTATTGAAGTCTCAAAGCGCTGTCTATACCGCCAAGGTACTGTTCTTTATATTGCAGCTATTTTGTTGTCTTTGCAAGTTCTTGTTTATATACATTCTGAGCTTTTTAAGTACTTACTCTGTTGAATACTTTGATATACAGCGCCTTTGCAAAGAGCTACTAGTATGCCAGAAAGATGATATTGACTGTTGCGATTCTTGGCATGTCAAGTGTTGGCGGCATTACTTGAAAGCTGCAACGGTTGAGGGCTATGAAGGAATGGAAGATGAGAGACTAATTGCATTCTTGGATGCTGCGGCAAAAACTCTTTCTGGAGACCAAAAAATACAGTTTAGATTGACATGGTGATTGCACCTACATTATAGGTATAGCAATAATAGTTTTTTTTTTATCAATCAGATCATTGGAATCTAAATAATAGCTAATCATTGTTTTTCAAGAGTGAGAGATTCAAATGGAAGTCCATAATATATTTTTCTTCAAGATTAAAACGATGCCTTTATTAATCCATATTCCATTGATTGGTTTGAGGTTATTGAGGAAGAAGATTTGTCTACCGCACATCATTTCTTTCTTTTTCCCAAGTTGCTTCCTTAACGAAGATTTGTCTACCACACGTTATTTCTTATTGTCCAAGTTGCTTCATTTTTTCTTCTGAGTTACAAAATATCGCCATTCATAGGTCCGAAATCTACATTTATGAATTGAAATGTTCGAATTATTGACTTGTTATTTAGATTACTATAATTAAGGATATTTTGTGTCAATTAATTTATTTCTGAACAAAAACAAAACAAAACAAAACAAAATCATTTACTTGAAAAACGTGTAGTGCTTGTACCATGAAAATCATGTTGAAGTCATTCATCATTTCACTGCAATTATGGCAGTTCAAGGCGTGCACTTTCCTGCACTTTTCCTTTTGACAAAAGATAACAAAGTAAAATATGAAATACCAGCTTTTAACATATCAGAAGTGATGAAATACAGGCGTTTTAACATATCAAAAGTTTTATCATTCATATTGTAAAAATTAAAAAAAAAAAAAAAAGTAAATGAGAAAAATAAGTTTACCGAAACAACACTCACATTAGAAACTTTTAAACCAAAACCTCAACTTGAATTACCATTTACCTCTCATCCCTAAATAATATTGAAACAGTAAAAGCAACATACATATGCCGTGTAATCAACAAGGTAGTAGTTATAAGTTTAAAGCAACCCCACACACCTTAGAAGTTCGAAAACTCAAATGAAGGCCTGCAAAAGGCAGGAAGATTAAGGTAGGCATCAACCAGAATGAAAATGCGCATCACTGGTAATACATGAGCTGCTGGGCAGCAGCAATATTCTGGAAGCCACCGTCATAAATAGCTTGGCTAGCTCCAGCAGCACCCATTCCCATAGGTGCCTGCTTAAGAGGATGCTGTCCTTGTGGGTGCATGAGCGTTTGGACACCGCCCCCCATCTTGCTCATTGCCAGTTGCCGCTCATAGGCCAAGAGGTCAGCGGCTGAAAGCCCAGGCAGAGGCGCAGCTGTTGGCGGAGGAAGTGGGTTTGAACTTGTTCCGGGTGGAGTGGGTTTGTTACCCCATGAACACTACAAGGACAAATGACAATAAGCAGTCGTGGTCTATACTTGTACTAAATTGGAGGAGGTTGAAACTAAATCTTACAAAATGATTAAAGTGAAACCAAAATACTGTTACAACCCAGAGAATTATAATATCACGACCACTAGTACTCAATTCTACTGCTTCCAAATTTGACATTTAGGTTTACAAAATTGTAAGGAACCCAAACTATTGAATGTAGATTGATAATGATACAGTGAAAGATTGTATATAGATTAGATGATAGGAATCTTAAGGGGGGAATGGGAATGTGATTTTACATCTCCATGAGTCCTACGTTTGGAACCATTGGAATAGACAAGTGATTCCTGATTATCTATCCCACAGGAATCACATTCCCAAACTAAGTATGAATCCGATCCCCTCTCACCCCATGGTAATGTTCGATTCCAGGCTCAATCCATAAGAAAAGGAAATGTTGAGCTTTAATGAATTCTTAAAAAAAGGTTTGCTTGATAAGTTTCTGAATTAATTCAAATATTGGAATGAGATTACCTTATGTATTAGATTACCAAGTATTTGATACCTAGTAATCGGATTATCATCCCCCCTGGAAGATTATAGGCACCCAAAAATAGCCTAGGGTCTTTGTACAAATAGAATGATTCATGTACGGATTGCAAATAGTTATATCCACCAAGTTATTCCAAATCCATTAATCGAAGGTTCTCA
>BRYF01000023.1:8006087-8008587 GCA_030159135.1 Actinidia polygama | reverse complement strand
ACTCGAAAATTAAAAAAAAAAACTAAATCGTAACCACAACAATCACAAATTTATATATATTTATATTATACGTTTGCCTAAGTCGTAATTACATTAACCACAAGGTCAACATATATACAGATATATGTATGCCTATCTATGTATGAAACAAACAAACAAAAACTAAATCGAAATCACATCAACCACAAAATCAACGTATATACATACATATATACAGCTACATGTATGATTATGCGTAAACGAAGAGTTCGAACCTGAGGAGCAGCTAAGAGGCCAGGATGGTAGAGAGACTGCTGTTGAAGGAGAGCCGCTTGCTGCATCAAGGCCTGCTGTTGCTGTTGCTTCAGCCTCTGATTCTGCATTTCTTCTTCTTCTTCCTCTTCTTCTTCTTCTTCTTCTTCTTCTTCTTCGACTCTCGAACGCTTCGTCGAATCGATCGCAGCGAGAATCGAATACCACTAGGGTTCGAAATGTAGGGTTTCAAATAAGGCCCTCCAAGGAGCAAAATGACAGGTCGCGCATATAAAAGAGGATTGAAGGAAATTCTCTTGGATGCATTTATACTGGGTATTTTACTCAGGTAAATGTCACTATTAGTTCATGTAATTTAGGAAATATCTTATATGGTCCTTATATTTTTAATATGCACAATTTAAAACATGTATAGTAGTTTCCAATAATGTTAAGGCGGCCCACCATTCAAATGCATGAAGAGACCACATTAAAATTGGCTAGTGGTGAGTGCCCATGCGATACTTGTGCAGAATTGACTCTTAAAATGGATTGATTTTATTTTTATTTTTATTTTTCTATTAGTTATTGTAACAATACAATAGCGGTTATCAGTAGTGTACATGAGAGATATTTTTGAGAAGAAAAAAATCTTGAGTCAGTCTCACTTTTGAACGCAAACCAAATTGGGATTTTTTTTAATAGTATAGATTGAAAACTACTCGTCCATATTGCTAGTCTAGTTTCACTATTCTTGACATATCAAAAAAATATTTATAATTTATATTATTTTTGATGATTTAAAAAATTTTGTATAAAAAACTAATTTAGATCTTTATATTAGTGCAAAATTTTTTAAAAATTATTCACACAAAAATATTATTTGTTGATTCGATTAAAGAGCATGAATACCCAAAATGAATCAGCAATATAAAATGGAGGGAGTACAAAATTATAATTGTTCAAATTAGAACTGCAAAGAGCAAAGTAAAATTTTATAAACTACAAGGACCAATTGTAACATAAGCACCGTTTTTTTCGGCCCAACCCATGCTAATGTCGGCTCTTTTACATGGAAGTAGAAATTTTCATTTGTTTTACCCTTTTTTTAAAATGCGTAATTCTATATATAATGTATAAATTATTAAATAAGTTGTGGACTTTATCTTTTTACATGAGCATGGAGTAGTAATTTTTGAAGTGTACTCGGTACATTTTAATTTTGCAGTTTTTTATTTTTCGTAACGGGAGAAATTAAGAACATAAAATTCTAATCGAATTTGAAGTACACAATAATAACTAAAAATTTGAAATAAAAAAAGTCTACCAGTTAATTTGGCTTACGGTCCTAATTTTTTGAGGTAGTGGAAAAATTCCTCCATTCTAACAATGGGGAATGAATAAATAAATAAATCGTCAATTGGCTTAGATGACAGAAAATTTTACTCCATTCACCCCAAATAAGAAAAGTAATTCCCGATCTTAAATGTGTGATGTGCTATGTAACAAACTCCAGAATTTGGACCATCAAATATTTTTTGAATTCAAAAATAGATAATACAGATTCATTTAATTATGTAACCCCACACACTCAAGTGAATATAAACCTCGCAAGAGAAGTCTTACAGTTCCCGAATTTGAACCAAAAAACATTTTATGAATTCAAAAATAAATGATACAAATTCACTTGATGATGTAATCACACACACTCAAGTGAATTTAATCTATTTATTTTAATTTCAAATTTTTTTTTTAATCTAAATTTGAAAACTGTATCACTTTTGTTTCAGCAATATCCAAATAGTAGATTTTGAGAATCAAACAAGGCAAGGCAAAGATAAGTTCCACAATACAATCTGCAAATGCTAGTTCTTCCAATTACTCGTGGTATGAAATCCTAGTGTACAATCATTATTTGGAAACATATTCATCCTTGTAAATCACGCCCACCGGCCAATAGTGGACATTATAACGTCCAGTAAAACAGATATGGAAACAGCATAGACACAGAGAAATAAGGGGAAAAACAAATAAAATGGTAAAAGAACACGTAAAAAGAGCCCATTTCAATCATATTCTCTTGAAGGACTTTGGCGATCGATCTCCTCTCACATAAATTCTACATAGGCTTGGGGTGCAATGGCTCAATTGTGACGATGATCATTGGAGTTGCAGAAGTTGGTGTTCGAATTACTCCGTCTTGTCTTCTTCCAAATCACCATTTGAAACCTCGTTTCCCCCGTGGCCTGATCTGACTTTGGGGGGACTT
>BRYF01000023.1:7981087-7993587 GCA_030159135.1 Actinidia polygama | reverse complement strand
GGGGAGTAACTCAACCCATCGCCTCCTAGAGCAAATTTTACAACTATGACTTGGAAAAAAATTACATTTGATAGCTGAAAATTGAGTGTTGATAATAAGCAGCAGGAAAGCAAAGCATGAAAGGCAAAAGACAGAATACTGCGGAATCTACCCAAATGTCAACAATTGATGTCATATATAAATATTGTCCGAATATTTAACCACCAGCACAAGTACATCACAACAAAATTATGCAAGCAATGAGCCAAGTACTAAGATTAAGCCCCTCAGTAAGAGACCAGTAATGCATAGTGCTAATCTATAGTCTACCCCAGTATATACAGCTCAAAAACATCAGAAGTACTGAAGTAACACATACCCTTTTTATCTCTGCCTCTGAAACACGAGTCATATGTGGAGGAAGCTCCTCCTTCTCCAAGTCCTACACAATATGAACAAATTTTAGAAAAACAAAAGCAAGATTATTCTGGTAAATTCTGAAGAAAAAAAGTCAACAAAAATAGAATTTATACCAGCTCTCCAATTAAAACGACATTCTCCCCACGGATTACATATAGACCTAAAGGGATGTCACAATAAAGTTCGCCTACAATAACTCGCTCACACGCACCTTCTAGAACAGCATTTGCTGAAAATAAGATATACAGCTTTTGCAAGTTAAGCAAGCATTGAAAATATTAGCATATAAAATCTAGCTTAATAGCAAAAGAGAGAAAGCGGTACCAAATTGATCAAAAGAACGAAGAATTCCCATCAGCTTCCTACCATCTCGCAGCAATACAAGAAGCTTCTCTACAAATAGGAGGAAAAAAAAGAGTAAGCATAAAAGCCAAATGACCAACCAATCCATATCTAAATCCACATGTTCAAAATAGTAACAATTATTGCAATCAAGACAATTGAATCAACAACTGACAAAATAAACTTCTCCTGGTTAAAGTTTCTATTTTTGCAATCAGCCACAGACCTACAAGAACTTCGAGGCTCTAAAGAACAAAACTCATCCTTCAATGCACGCACTTCTGTGCTTTTCTTTTTATTCTTTTTGCAAGTTGGCTGAAACAAATAAATGGGATGTAGCTATTGCAATCAAGCATGCCCTAACAGGAGAGAGAGAAAGTGAAGCCTGAAGAGGCCATGTTAAGTTTATAACAGTAGCATCTGGTCAAGCAATGACATATTGCTCTAACAAGTTTTATTATAGCTAATAAAATCGTAGTATAGACACAGACAATCACAATTTTATGATAAGTAAAAACAAATACAGATATTCCTACTTTTATGGAAAAGTATAAGGCTGCAAGCTTACAAATCTTTTTTTCTAACAAAAATAAGTTTTATTTGCATGATCAATATCAGATGAATATGTAAGCTGATAATTAAAGAATAGCGTATTTGATATCCTTGGAACTTTTCAGTTATTGTACACAAAGTTTCATAAGGAAAAAAAGAAGAATTTAGGAGATTGGCGAAACCATTCAACTAGTAAAGAACCCGTATGGGGAAATTTTGAAAGGCAGAGGCTACCCTGATAGGGAAGTTATGGGATAAAAAAATTATGCCTGCTCGCATAATTTATAAATGCTTCAACTTTCTAGTTTTATAATGTACCTGAGGTTGCCCCCCTATTCTAGCTTTTAGAGGATTCTTTACCAACAAAAAAAATGTCACACCAATAAAGCAATGTGATACAATTAGATATGATACTGAGATGCTAGAACAACCAACATCTCAAAAAGTAGAGATAGACACATTTCCAAGAAATGAAAATGGTCCAAATTGTACTTCTGAAAAACTCGGATTGTTTAATTTTCTATGGCAATCATAATTATTAAACACTCAATTAAAATATCCGTGTCCCGCAACCTATGTCTTCAACTAGTGTCAGCAGCAAATTGTGTGAACTCAAATGGTAAAATACACTTGAAGCAACTGGGCATGTCCAAGTTCGTCCAGTTTATCACTCAACATGTCGATGAACGTTGCGTGCAACACAATAAACAACACAGGCATGCATATAAGATATGAAAGAATTCACAAGTGATCAACATCAAATCATATACAGAGGAGCGCCTATTATCCTGCAAACTTTTTCACACACGTAGGTATATCATCATTTGAGTTAGTACATCCTAATATGTTAAGATCCTTCTGTTCAAGATGAACACGTTGACAACTTTTAACATGCTACAAATATCACCTAAGACTCACCTACCCAAAACAACAAAAAATAAGTCTTTAGCATAACAACTTTGTAAAAATACTACGAATATACATGTTCAAAACAGAGAGAAAAAACCCCGAATCTTCAGCATAATAACTTTCAAAAAAACTCAGAATCCATGTATCAAATCAAACAAATTGAAAAGCTAAAGAATCTTACTATCAAGATAGCTTGCAAGAGAAGTTGATAAGTAAACATCTTCTGGTCCAGCCCAAGACATTGAGTTCAAAGTTTTTCGGTATCTGAAAAATCACCGAAAAATCCTCCAAAGCCGAAACAAATTGCATTGGCAGCTCAGATTCTTTCTGATGCCTCACCAACACTTCTCCAAATCCAAAACCCTAAATTGAAAACCCTCGAACTACCTCTAAACCTACTTCCAATAAAATCCCAAAGAAGAAGTCCTCGTCGAACACCTTAACTTCGATAGCACAGTTCTTCAGATCTAAAAACCTCGATATTGATTCTTGAACAACCCAAATAAATCTAAAAAACAAAGACACGAGATTCTAAATTTAGGTTTTCCTCCGGATTGATGGAACTAAATGGCACCGGTAGAATTTTCAAGAGAGAATCGGAAGAGAAACATAGCAATGAAAGACAGAGAATGGGAAAGTAAAAGAGAGAAAGGGAATGCGGGGAATTAGGAATGGAGAATAATAAAACTAGGGTTTGCGCTTCCCATGAGGTCGCGACTCCAGAGTTTCTTGGTGCAAAAAGTTATTATTTCGGACACTTTAATCGGGCACGAGACTGGCACGAGCGACTCCAGAGTTTCTTATTACTTCGGAAAGATGTTTGCACTTTGCTCTCTCTCTCTCTCTCTCGTGCCTCCCACCATCGACGCTATTGATTGGTTTTGTTTTTTTATATTTTTTTATCAACAAATTAAAAAAGGAAAATTTACGTTAAACGCCCTGGGATTTGACCTCAGTGAGTCAGTGAAGTCCTGGGTTTTTGATTTCACCAACTTAAAGCTTATACTTCCAAACCCGTCACGATACAAACCTACTCGTTAGCTTTAGTTCCACTGCCACAATTGGGCCAAGGATTCGTTTCAAATCAGCTTATTTAAGTTTTTTAGTTTTTTTTTTTATTTAAAAAAAATAAAAAAAATCAGTCACAGTTTTTTTTTTACTTATTTACTTATTTTTATTTAAAGTAAAATCAAAAAAATAAAAATATCATTTTTTTTTATTTTAATAATAAACTTAAAAAACTTAACTTTTAAACATTATCAAACGGAGCCAAGTCGGGTTGAATCCTCCTGCTTGGGCTTTTGTGCACAGTGCACCCCTACCTACCCATAGAAATCAAAACATTGCTCGGCGACGTCGTTTAAGAGTATTCAGGAGTGAGAGTGGAACTTTCTGTTTAACGGGGCCAACGACGTCGTTCGGTACGGCGTCGGCGTGAGCCTCTTTATTTATTAATGCTTCTTGTTCATTCTTGGGTTGGGGACAAGCAAAAGACACTCTTTCTATTCATCAAGTACAAAAAAAATTGCAGGCGCACACACAAAACCCTAACCAGAGATCGAAGAAGAAGGATTCGTAGCATGAGTCGTGGAAGTGGAGCTGGTTACGATCGTCACATCACCATTTTTTCTCCCGAAGGCCGTCTCTTCCAAGTAGGTATGAGATCTTCGTACCCCTCCCAGTACAATTTCCAATTAACCTAGATTTCCGAGTTTGTTTCCGGGAAAATTGGGAAAATCAAAAGAAAACGGAACGTTGAGTATTGTATTCTACTTAATCTTGGTTGAGTGGAAGTTTTCTATTTGTAGTTCGCAAATAGAAAACCTGAAATTACCACATTTTCCCCTAAAGACTGTCTTAACCAAGTAGATTTGAATTCTCTTACCCCCTCTTGGCACCAGTTCCAATTTGCCTATTGTTTCAATTTGTTTTCCGGGAAACTTGGGGAAAACGGAAGAGAAACGCAAGGTTGAGTATGGTTTTCTACTGAATCTTTGTTGAGTAGAGCCTTTTCTTTATGGGTTCCCAAATAATTTTCTCAGAAATCAACTGATTATAAATCTTATTGCAAACCTGAAGACATATATCTCTACTTGTTTGGAAACAGAATATGCTTTTAAAGCTGTGAAGGCTGCTGGGATTACCTCCATCGGGGTCAGAGGAAAAGACTCAGTCTGCGTTGTAACACAGAAGAAGGTTCCGGTTAGTATAATCGGATAATTAGAATGAATTCATATACCACTCGCAGGTCAAATTTGCACATAATATTTACATATTGGATTCTGAATTTCGGATGCAGGACAAGCTTTTGGATCAGACTAGTGTTACGCATCTTTTCCCCATCACTAAATACCTTGGGTTGTTAGCAACTGGCATGACAGGTTCCTTTCCAATGTTTTCTGCCTTATTGGTTGGATTGCTTTTGAATGTGACTAGTGCAATATGCTGTGTATAGCCATGACTGGAAAGCTGATTGTTCCTACGATTTGGCTTTGTATGTAAGACATAGAAGTACAAAACTTGTTTTTATTTAAGGCTACATAGTACATATAGTTAAATGGAACAGTGAAGTTTGTTATTCTTTGCTGACTTGTGAAAAAAGTGAAGGAATGGAACGAAACTTATAATGTTTACCATCTTGTAATGTAATGAAAGCATATATTTCGAGAATCACATTATGCCTGTGAATATAAATCAAGCTGCAATATTTGAGGTGCTACTCTAATGCAGTCACACTTATTGAAAATTTGGAATTGTGATGTGACCTGCGGTAGGATTCTTGAATTAAAATTATGAGAAGAAAAAGGAGAATAGGATAGAAGAGTAATAATTCCGACATAGAGGAGAGGTCACAGAATCATCGTCCAAGGTTATTCATTTTCAATTAGAGGAATTTACTGAACTCAGAGAGAGAGGCTACTTAACATTTTTATTGTTAAGAAGCATGGACATACTTAAGAAGGTGTTGTGTATGTTTCAGACATGCTTTGAACATCAACACTCATTGGACACTCCCTGGCTTGTGCCGGACATGTGTTTAAACTTGTCATGTTATTTTTTTCATTTCAAACACTTGGGAGACACATTTGTCCATCATTCAGACAAACATGACACATCACAACTTTGTAGAAAATAACCCAGGAGCTAATGAGTGAAATCAAAACATTGTAAACTTTTACCTATAAATCTCTCCTCCTTTAGGCTTTTATGTCCACCGTACCATGTCTCTCTTTTTTTTTGGAAAACTTTATGTTATCGTGTCCATTTTGTGTTGTATCTGTGGCCTGTGGCCTTTTGTGGGCTTCTTATTTCTTAGCATGGAGATCTTGATTAATTTTTTCATAACAAAGAATTGGTAATCCTTATAAACGAAATAAGGTTCAAGTACAATTCTCTCTCTCTCTCTCTCTCTCTCTCTCTCTCTCTCTCTCACACACACACACACACACACACACACACACATATACACACACACACACAGAGAGAGAGAGAAAGAAAGCCACCAAAAATTGCATATTTTTTTTATCATGCTGCATGAATCTGATATAAAAAATGCTACCGTATCGATTTGCCTTTTGCTTAGTTAACTGCTATAAACCTGATACTAATGGTGGTTTGGAAATTGGGCTTTTACAATTCTAAAGTTAGCATCTTAGTAACTACTTTGTTCCTTGGCTCATACCTTTCAGATGTGCTTTTGAGTTCCGCACCTTTTTTATGGGTTGACTCTTGACATTTCATTTTAATTCCAGCTGATGCAAGGACCTTGGTTCAACAAGCAAGAAATGAAGCTGCTGAGTTTCGCTTCAGATATGGATATGAGATGCCTGTCGATGTCTTGGCTAGATGGTATAATAATGTGGTGATGTAACTTGATTCAGAGATTCTTTAAAGATAACCTGCATTGAATCGTTGCAGTTGTTAGTAAAGCAATGTTTTTCCCGCTATATTCTTCTGAAATGATTGATAAACCTCATTGAAGGGTGTCATGAGAAAAAGTCGTTGATTCCTTATGTAATCATTAGTATGCGCTAATTTTGTGAGTGAGTGGTATATGAAAGTGAAGTTTTTTGTTTTCCCTGGCTGACATGGTTTTATCGTTCCTTTTGTGTATAGGATTGCCGACAAATCACAGGTGTATACTCAACATGCTTATATGCGACCTCTTGGAATAGGTTGGTTTCTGGCCTGTGAAAGATTCCCCTTTTCTTGTAGCTCCATGTGCTACAATCACAATCCAGACCTAGTACTTTTATGTAAACTTGTTTGCGTCATTAGCTTCAACTCTTTGTCCTAATTCAATTGTTTCCTGTTTTTGGTTATGACAGTTGCTATGGTTTTGGGTATTGATGATGAGTTTGGACCTCGACTTTTTAAGTGTGACCCTGCTGGCCATTTCTTTGGTCACAAGGTATGTGCAGAATCAGAATGCTGTTGACTAGACATCATATATGTCAAAGAGTTATGCTGACCACATTTGTGTACAACATTTTTATATCATCTGATGTGGCACCGTACATGGCCCAGTCACATTGGCTATGTGGAGCCCATCAGGTGATGTAGTTGGTGGCATGTATGGTTCTGCATAAGATGGTATTGGTATCCAAATGTTGTGTACATATATGGTCACCCTAGCATTACTCTATGTAGAATGTCGCTATGGGTATCTATATGTATTGAAAGAATCTTTTTAGTGTGGATATTTTTGTATATAGGGACATCAATCTTGGTTAAGTCAAAATGTACAGGTGGGACTTAATACTTGATCCTTGGGAGTGATTTATCACCATTTTACCCCGCAACCATCAACTCACTTTTGTTTTCTTTCTATTTATATACGATGAATTTATGTTTTAGGAAAGTTTTTTCATGATCATCTCTTTCATATGCCCTTTCTTTACACAAATTTGTATGTTAGGAAAGTTGTTTCATCAACACCTTAATTATCATATCCCATTTTTGTACTAAGTATTGATAACTGCTCAGGAAGTTGGATACAAAAAAAATGCTGTATTGCAAAGCTGTATCAACCATTCATAGATTATCTCTTTCTCCTATTAATTTGGAATATTTGTTATGCTTTCATATTTGAAGTTTCTGACCTATTTCATTCTAGTTCTATCTTCACTAAGCCATTCACTTAAATTGTCAAATAATACTGTAGACCTGTTGATCTTTTGATTCTCTGTTGTTGTCTTTGATGATATCTTGCTTGCAAACTCATTCCGTTACATTCCAGGCAACAAGTGCTGGATTAAAAGAGCAAGAGGCTATCAATTTCCTGGAGAAGAAAATGAAAAATGATCCTGCATTTTCTTATGAGGAGACTGTACAGGTAGATACTGCTATCTTTTTCTTTATTAGTTATACCTTCGTCCAGCCTCTCCTGCATTTTGCTCAAGAATGTTGCAGTTCAGTCTCAAAACTCCTTGCCATTCTCAAATTTCATGTTGCATCACAAAATCTTGATGTTTTAGCAAGCAATGCTGCAATTGCATGGATGCGAACCTCTCTCTCTCTCTCTCTCTCTATCGTGTGTGTGTAATGGTTGATAATTTCAACAGAAGTGAATCAAGTCGCCTGCTTCCACAGAGTGGCTTAGGGTCTCAAAGTTATAATGCCTTTTAGATTGAGAAAAGGTTGATGCTATACTTGTTTTTCCCCAAAAGTATCAAAGTATGATTTTGGCCTTAAACTTGCTCACATTGCACTTCCCAGACATCATTTCCTCCACGAAGAACCTCTATTATCCTTGTGACCATATTTTTTATTCTAATTTGGAAATAAAGTCAAGAACAGCTACTTTTGATGTCTCATTTGCTGATTGAGTTGCCACCATACAGCTAGCTATCTTCTATCCTTCCTAGCTCTACTTTGGTTCTTTACTTATTTCATTGTACTTGGTTCAATAGTCTATCCATAAAGTAGCATTTTCTTTTGGCTAGATCTTGTTGTGCAGTATCAAGTACATCTTTATGTATGTTTTTTACTTTTTTTTTTTTGTATTTGGCTTATTTTGTTATCTAAATTATAATGTCTCCATATTAATTTCATTGTGTAGACTGCAATCTCTGCTTTGCAATCTGTTCTACAAGAGGACTTCAAGGCTAGTGAAATTGAGGTACGAAAGATTCATCTTTACCATAAAATGCTTCAGTAGCACCTATTTTTAGGGGATTAAATGACATGGAGCGCCTGATCTGCCTCACGGCTTCGCTCTGCATATTGGTGTATAGAGCACACACAATCACAAGGAAGCAAAAATGTTGGGGAGGGTTTTAAGAACCCAATTTATGGCATATCCTTGTTATTAAACATGGAGATCTTATTCTTGTGTATTGGCAGGTCGGAGTTGTGTGCAAGGAGAATCCAGCCTTCAGAGTGTTGTCCACTGAGGAAATTGACGAGCACTTGACTGCTATAAGCGAGCGTGACTGAGCAGAAGCTGAATATTATTGGCGGAAAGTCATTTAGATTTTATATGATGCAGAAAATCCTAATCTTTTGGTTTCAAAATTTCACAACAGAATTGTTCTTAAAAGCATATTGGATGTGTTGTTAATTTGGCAAGAAGGGTTGTTTGCCGCCTCCAGTACTCTATTCTTGTCTTGTTACTTGAGTTAAAACTAATTGAATGATTGTTATTTATTTTCACAGGATTTGAATTGGCTCGCAAATA
Organism: Actinidia polygama; assembly: GCA_030159135.1. NCBI lineage: Eukaryota > Viridiplantae > Streptophyta > Magnoliopsida > Ericales > Actinidiaceae > Actinidia > Actinidia polygama. The sequence continues at coordinate 7,984,706 of BRYF01000023.1, read as the reverse complement.
TCTAGTAAAGACATTGAATTAGTTTGAGAAAGATGGTTAATTTCATTCCAATGCCGTAACCATTAGGTTCTGTTTGGATGGATGAAATGAGTTTAGTAAGGAATGGAATGAAAATAGGAATAAAATCAGAATGAAATAATATAGAAATAATTATTCTCATTTTGTAAGGAATTGAATGAATATTCTTTTATTATGCTAGGGTAATAATCATTTTTATGTTCTAATAAATTTTGATCAACCAAACACAAACAATTATTTCAATGGAATGATGATTCCATTCCATGATCTATCATTCTATCGAATTGGATGACTAAACTTGGGTGCTAAAGGTGTTGTTCCGGACACCTTAGCCGGGCCATACCGCCCTGCCCTACGGGACTGGCATGACAGGTAAATCAGGTATTCAGCGGCCCAACAGATGGGAGGCCCAGTGCATAGTGCCCACAAGGAGCCCACCCAATATGTCATGAGTGAAACTCCCACACTGCGGCTGCCATGACTCGAACCTACGCTCTTGGGTGCAATTTACCACATGTGAACCAACTGAGGTACGCCCTGGGGGCAATTGGATGACTAAACTTGATTGATTTTTTTTATTAAGAATAAGAATGAAATTACTTTTGTTGACTAGTGGCACAAATCACAAACCACTTTGTGAACAGTATCTTATATGTTGTTGAGGATAATTAGTATAGTGACTACATATATTTATATTATACAATATAGTGACTACATATATTTATATTATACAATATCCATCTTATAAAGATGATCGGTTTTCGCATCGGTACCATATCACTCACAGGAAAGGTGATGCAAACACAAATTCGATACAAAAAAATACGATTTACATATATTTATATTATACAATATCAATGTTATAAAGATGATCGATTTCCACATCGGTACCATATCACTCACAGGAAAAGTGATGCAAGCACAAATACGATACAAAAAAATACTCCAAACACAAAATGAGCTGGAATATGTGGGTCCAAAATCCAAATGTTAATATATTCAATCTAATCTCCCTAATTGGAATCTCAAGCATACCCTAAACTGTGTAAATTACACTACCCTTCTTTTACTTCCAAGCAAAAACACAAATAATTAACATTGTGAACAGTACCTTGATATAGAAGTTCTTTTACTTCCAAGCAAAAACACAAATAATTAACATTGTGAACAGTACCTTGATATGGAAGTGTGACACAATCCACTTTTTTTGTTGGATAAGGACTAGCATAACTAAAATGACTGCTGAAGCATAAAGGCTTGTGGGAGTTACAACTAAAATGACTGACTAGAACTATGATCAGCAATAAAATTGCTGAGTTACATTTACTCTTATTTGTTATTAAAGTTATTTACTAAATTGGCAGCCTTTTAGGGCACAAGCTTATACTGCATCTATTGTATAACATTGATGTGGCCTAGTTTTACATCATCACTATATTATTTATGAAATAGGTCATACAAATGTATAAATACCATGCAACAAAGTTCATTTCAAAGTTCAAACACGAAATAAGACGGGGCACGTGGGTCCAAATATGGGTATATCTGACCCAATCCTTCTTTATTGTAATCCAAAACATGCCCTAAATGTGTGTAAATTAAAAAAAACCCTTGTTTTTGTTCCCAAACAAGAAACAAAAAATTACCTTTGTAGGCAGTAACTTGATATTGAAGTGTCACAAACCAAAGCCGCTTGTTTTGTTGGATATGGATTAGCTTAACTTTTGAATGACTGCTAAAGCAAAAATGACATTGTAATCTTGATTTGGACTTTGTGACCATGATATTGAGTAATATACTCCAATCCCAAGCCACTATTGCACGCAATTATACATAAAATAATATAGTCCACCAACCCATTAATTCTTATTATTTTTTTATAAAATTACAAAAAAAAATCTTAGGGTTTGATCTCGATATCAAATTAAACTCTGTAGTTTTAACTTTAACAAATCAAACTCTAATGTTCTAATCCAATCGATTAAAATTATCCGCCAACCTTCATCTACCTAATGTTGACATAATCTATCTAATTAGGGCTTATTAATTTGGAAAACGACATCGTTCGATGTTTTCCCCTCCTAAAGCATCAATCGATATAATTAGGGCTTAGTTTCAAGAAAAACTCTGAAAAGTGGGCATAAATTGAGTTGGTTCCGTCAGCCTTAGGTGGACAGAAACTGATGAATGACTTTAATTATGTCCGGATTAAAAGCCTAGGATTCAATTTGTTAAAATTAAAATTATAAAATTTAATTTGTTACTAATGTCAAACCCTAGAGTCTTTTATGTAATTTCTCCATTTTTTTCCCTATTATAATCTTATTGTTTTCTATCAATAGTGCAACTTTCATATAACAACACAATTAAGCTCAGAAACCAACCCACCCCATCCCATTAAAATATTTTTTTTCTTCATTAATGATCAGTTGGAATTTACTAAATTAATTAAACATGTGGGGTCATGAAAACTGTTTAGAAAGGAATTATATGTTAGGATAATAGAATATCCTCCTCCTGACTCAGTTTCATGAAAGCACTTGAAAAATTGTTTACATTCGTTGACTCATTCTACTTCTCATGAAGCCATTAATAATGATCTCTAGAAGACTTATTATTATATCTGGGCATGTGTTATAGGCTTGTGGGAACGGTGGCAGATGTCCACTAAATCACAATATACATGGAGATGAAGTGTAGATCAAGCAACCCAAGAACACAATTAGATATTGTACAAGCAACACTGCCTAGAAGGGTGTATGCAGGGTGGACTCAAGGGGTGGCAGTCGGGGCGACTATTATTTAATTTTTTTATTTTATAGCTTCATTCTCAAGTTAGAATTAATAGTATATATATATATATATATATATATATATATATAAAAGTGAGAACTAATTGCTATGGTTCGCCCTACTATCATTCCTCCTATTCCTATAGGGGTGGTTGAAGAAGGGAACGAGGTACGAATGGAGAGATAAGTGCTTCGAAGCTTTAGACAAAGGTGCTATTGAGATATTGGGCCCTTATGGTATCTCGTACACATTCCGACGATTGGTCGAGCGAATAAGTCGGTAGCAGCTTTGAGATCGAAGGAAAACAAATTACTTTGACCGAGCAAGGGGCGCGGGTTATATGTCCCGTCAGTCGGAAGACGACGAAGCACATTCCTCTTTTGTGTCTATTACCTTTGTGCTTAACACTACCTATTTGTATTACTTTCCCTCTAAGAAACCTCATATAGGCGAACTCTGTGATGACTAAACTATGAGTGATACATAAGCTGTTTAATGCTTCTTTCGAGGATTCTAAACCTTACTTCACTAAGGCACTTTCCAATAAACAGCAAGGAGCTAACGATAACAAGATGCATCTCCAACTATACATAACCGCATCCACTTTTTTCGATTCCCCCGACAATCAAGCAGCACTTCCTTCTAACAAGTGGCTGAGAGTTAGCAAGCAACCGTCGGCCTCTTGGCAGGGGGTTCGCTGTCGATAACTGGCTATAGATCTCGAACTGGCCTTTGAAACCTCAACATTTGGTTCCGCTATCACGCCTATGCTCCCCAAGCGGACTTTCATAATATATATATATATATA
>BRYF01000023.1:7976087-7978587 GCA_030159135.1 Actinidia polygama | reverse complement strand
AAAAAATAAAAAAAACTGTATCAAATAAGATGGTACAGATTTTAAAATGCCAGAATCTAAAATTTATTTTCTTGAAAATCTTTGACAAACACCCCTTAGGCCTTAACTAATTTACGATCAAGTTGCAACATCATTCCTTGGTGAAGTTGCCATGTTTGAGCGATTGGAAAATGTCTAATTAACACTTATATATGAGTTTATTTGTATGCAAAACTGATTCAGAAAATTTGAAAAATACCTCAAAATAGATTTATAATTTTTTTTATAAAGTATGTCAAATAAGTTCTGTTTATCGTGATTAGTTTTCTGAAATAGACGTTGAAAATGATACTTTCAAATGAAATTGAATACCAAATTGATATGGTTTAATCAAATAAATGAGAAAAAATATATATATATATTAGGTGTATCCCAAGATTGACAACCAAATGGAAAGATATTATTCACACAATTGCCTGATATTTGTAAGTACACCTACTCTTATTTAATTTCTAGAGGTGGAGGGCCATACTCTTTTTTATATTTTTATGATCGAAAATAGTATTGCAATGACCATCAAAACTAAAAAAAGACCCTTGCATGGAAAATTCTTCATTTGTTATGGAATGACGGATCCAAATGTGGTCACAGCCACACATTTATGCAGGACTCATTGTTTAGAATAAATTGGATTACTTTTGGGGTTTTAGTTAACTTTTTTCATCTTTTGGTCAATTTTTTTTTTGTCTCGATTAGAGAAATCAGAAAAACAATAAAAACCAAATAATTCCAAAATAAAATAAGAAAAATTTAAATTTTGATTTTCTTAACTTTTCTAATTACAATCATCGAAACGAACTAGAAAACTAAAAGGAATTGACCAAAAATGACTCAGCTAATTTTGGATTGCAGAGGTGCAAGTTCAAGCATTTTTTTTGCCTATTTTGATGATATTAATCGTTTCTATTATAGATCTCATCGAAGAATTTGATTTTTCTCCCGACGAACTGGTACTTGTGACTCCATCTGTTTCTTGATTCTAATAACGGAAGACTTATAACCATATATTTGGTCCTCTGATAAGCTCGTGAAACATGCATGAATGTGATTCCATAGGTGTTGTCAAGTGAAATTGACCTACGCTCCCACACCTACACGGAACGTAAATGCACGATCATAGTAAAACTAAACGTGGTTAAGACAGTGCCTGAAATACATAGTAGATATAACACAGGACTCTTATTTCAATCAGGATACTAAAATAATCCAGGCATCACAACAATAACTGGCTGGGACTTTTGGGATAATAGATGATTGTTTCAGAAGTGTGCTTTAATTTAAGATGAAAGTGGAAAGTGACTTAACTTTCTTCTTTTTTTTTGATTAACCACATAATGTCTTAGACAGGTCTTTGGGCCCACCCAGACTAATTTTTGTACTTTGAGCAGCTAACCCTTCACACCTCAAGATACAGAAGGCGTTCACATAGGGTCAGTCCAATGCTTATCACAGATTGGCTCTAAAGAAGCAAAAAGTGTTTCACGTGACCAAATGGTGACAGCAAACTAACAGGTCCTCTTTGGAACATGTTTGAAATAAATGTGATTAAAAAAATATTAGAAACAATACATTGACAATGCATATTCATATGCGGTAGAGCCCACAAAAATACAAGTCTCACCACATATAAGTATGCATTGTTCATGCACTGCGCAAAATGTGTTATCCCTAAGAAAACTTGATTGACTATTGTAGAAGCAATCTTTTTTCATCTCTTGATTAACATCTTTTCACTTTTTTTGGTTTTTCTTGATTAGAAAATTTAAAAAACAATATTTTTTCCAAAGAAAACTACAAAAATTAAAATTATTCTAAAATACGAAAATAATCTAATTTTAGATTAATTTGGATTTTAATAGTTTTTTATAAAAAAAATATTTATTTTTACTTTTCCGATTCTTTGTATTTTTATTTTTGAAATTATTTTTACTCAAATGTTGGAAGAAGTATTGGGATAATTTCACATTACAAAAGCATTTTTTTAGCATGCGCACGCTATTTATTTAGACTGAGATTTTCAGTTGCCACTACTAGGTTTCATATTGACTATATAATTGATTTTTTTTTTAATTGGGTAGTGATTTTCACTCATTTATTATCCTCAATTTCTTTCTATTTTTTTATTTTTATTATATGACATTCCCGAATACCTTTGTATTTATATTTTTAAAATTATATTATTTAATGAATGACACATGTACAAATGTTGGTCATAATTTAGAAAAAAAAATAATAAACCCTATTGGTTGAATTGAACCAATCACTCTAAAATTAAAACACCACTAGAATTTGCTCTAAGAGCACTAAATAATTTCTCAAGACAGCGCAAAATTAACTGTCATGAGAGACTTAAATGCCATGATTAGGGAAGTAAATTTGGCAATTAACCTGTCTTAATTATAACAGTTAAGCTGCTATTAATTCCAATTAAGGAATTAGGAAGCTGGACCACTCTGTATTT
>BRYF01000023.1:7943587-7951087 GCA_030159135.1 Actinidia polygama | reverse complement strand
TTGTAAAATTGATTCTGAAAACTGGATTGCTCATTTGTAATTGCTTCATCTTCTACTACTTGGTTTGATTCAACATGTAAGAATATGATAAGAGTTTTTTAGATCACAAAAAAAAAAAGAATAAAAGAGTTATTTATATTTTCTTGTCATGTTGGTGTTTCGTTTGATTGATTCATGTTCTATTTTATTTACTTGGTTTGATTCGTAAGAATGCATGATAAACCAATATTTAAAGCCTCTATATAAGAATTCTGCTCTTTCTTGCCCAATTCATGCTAGATATATACCCAGAAATTTAACACAGTTGAATCGTGTAGATCAACTAGATATATAAATTTGAATCCGATCCGCACAATACTATTTTTGAATATCTGAGTAAATTTTCTGGTTATGTAACATTTTTGTTCAACTGGTTTTGAAAATGTGAATACTCATATTTGTTAGTAAGCAGAAATATTTTTCGAGAATTTGAACATATTTTTGTTATTTATGAAAAATCGTGTCATAAAAAAAAAACCGTCAGCAAGAAAATGAAAACAGAAAACGAATGAAACCAAACAAGAAATATTTCTTTCAAAGTAAACAAGGATAAAAGTAAAACTTTGTTTGCTTCCCGGGAAAATATTTTCTCCTCCAGAAAGAAAACTAAATAAGTGGATTGATTGCATATTCGTTGTATGAATATGAAATTTGATTGTGGTTAACGTGCCAAGCCATTCATTAGGTCAAAGCAGAAGTAGTGCCCAGTCCAAGTTACAAGGCTCCTTCCTAAACATTCAATTAGGAGATTGATGGAGGGTATCTTCTTTATATTTATATCATTGGGACTTTGAGAGCAGGGATCTTTCACATGGAGCTGACCCCTAATTGGGAAGCACAAGAATCGAAAGGAAAGATATTGTACCATATTTTGTGTATTATTGTTCATTTTTGGGATATAATATTATATTTATAGAAAATGGTTTCAAAATTCTGGGAAAAAAACCCTATAATTATGATTTTACTTTTTTATCTATGATAAGTAAATGTGCAATCTACTCATGAACAATGGGTTCAATTTAAGAATTTGATGTGAGACATTCATTTGTTTGTGAATTAAGTTAAGGTAATGAAATTAAATCTTCTATTTTGGTTGTGTTCATTGGATAGAAATTTTTTAAAAATGAAAGTATGATCATTGATTTGTAAGAGGAAAAAAAGTTTTAAAAAAAATTAAGATGTTTTCCAAAACCTTATACTTTTTTTTTTTAGAAAAAACTAGTCTTGATAGGAAAGTTAAGGATAAAGATGCCATAAGTTTCCTATTAACTAAGCATAAAAAAATAAAAACATTAAAATCTTTCATGAAAACGAAACGAATGCATACATAAGGCAATAAGGATATACCTAATTATGATATGATTGTTGGAAATTGGTTTTTAACTTCATGTTTGGGTTATAAGAGTTTGACCCATCCATTTTAAAAACACAATCATTTCTAATGGAGCTTTTGAGCTCCCAATGAAAACTTTAATACCCTCAAGAATCTAATCTGTGTATTCTAAGTCTATAAATTCTCACATATGGCTGTGAATAATGTGTGGAAGAAGTATGAGCAATAGTGTGTAAAGAAAAAAAATATTTGAGAACTTGTACATTTTTTTCTTTTATATACTGTATCGCTGTCACTCAAGTACTTAGGCAAATTATCAAATCTTGTAAATATCTGTCTCTGTGTGTGTGAATGTTTGAGTGTATTTCTGTTAGATTCTAAACACAACAATGATTTGAGTCGTATTGATTTATGTTCCAAAAAATTAAAAGAAACATTTAGGACGATGTTGCTTGTAAACTTTTTATTTTTCCATATTAAGAAAAAGCAATGAGGGATGGATCTTGTTGATTATATACTTAGAAAAGAGTGTTTATCCTCTTGTAAAATGTTACTAATTAAATTCGAATCCAACTCAGCCTATTTTTTGTCATTTCCTAGGTGTGCACATAAACACCTCTTAAACATGAAATGAACCAACCTTTTTGGGATAGGATGTTTATAAAAATAAAAGAAAATAGTTTAATTGGGATGGCTAGGGACTAGGGTTGCTTATAACAAAAGTGTGTGTATGTCCTCTTCTTTAATTGAGCAACCCCCGAATCGACCAATCGTATTCCGTGTTTGGATGTATTTGTCATTTAATGACCACCCTTTGTTAACCCAAATAAATACGTGTACTTAAAAATAGTACCTCTTATAATAAAAAATTACAGACCAGACTTAAATTATGAATTAAAAAAAGACGATTGAATCCTATGTTGTCATCGCTTTCATCACCATGTATTGGTTCAAATAATCATAGCAGCATAAGATAGATACATTGTCAAGAGATTAACAAAAACCGTACTATCTTCGTAAATAAGGGACTAGCGAGTCATAACAACACAATTTCGTACATGCTTGTGGACAAGTTTGGACTCCAATTTTGATTTTTTTTCTTTCTTTTATCTGACTGAATTGTTTTCGGTTCTCCTCTTCGCGAATGCAAAAAGGGGGCGAATAATTTTAGTTTCCAAACATCACTTTCGAGCTATGGAGCACGAGTACGGGTACGGTACGGGTACGGGATACAGCAAAAATCTAAAAAGTAGGGTACGGGTACAGCCGCGGTACGGTAGTATGTATATATATATTTTTATAATTTTTAATACCTAATATTTATAGGAAACAAATACGCAATTAATTTTTGTATAATTATAGTTATATTATAATATAATTATACTTTAACCCCTTAATATTTATTTAGTTTTACAAATTGAACTATTTTAATTTTAAAAAATAACAAATTGACCCCCGCCGTACCCATGTCGTACCAGAGGCGTACCCATAAAACTCAAACGTACCCGATACTTATTTGTCGTACCCGGTACGATTTTGTCGTACCGGGACCATACCCGTACCCGTACCCGGTACGCGTACGGTGACCTTTTTGAAGTACCCATGCTTCATAGCTTTCGAGCGTCTATCGTTCAAGATGGGTATGAATTAATTAGCTAGTAGATAGATAATCATGTGGGGGGTCTAATATTTTCCATTTTAGGTATATAAATTGATGTATACATCTTCTCAAGCTAAAGATGTGACAAGTTAGTTCAATCAAAACTGCCAGTAATGGAAAATAGGATTGCCCTAAAATAAGTCCTCAAAGCGTGTAAATATTGGGTATAACAAACGTCAAATTTAGAGTTTTTTTGAGTTTTTTTGTCTTTAGTGATTTTTTTTATTATTTGATTAAAATTTTATACTTTCTCGATTTTCTCTTGACAAGAGGAAGAGGAATCTGACAAAAGTAAAAATTTCGTTCGTCTTTAGGAAAAAGATCCACGAAAGACTGAAAAAATATAAGATTTAAATATGAGAAACTCTAAAACCAAATAAGCTAAAAAAATCAGAATGTTATTATACAGAATTCACACACAGTTGTGGCTTGAACATGGTTCTTTCATTAAGTTAAAAAAATATATATAAAACACTGCTTAACTTACATGTTCTTTTGGGCCTGAAGTCAAACCATTACACGCCCTAGTTTGTGTATAACAACAACGGGACCTAACGAACCTTTGGTTGCGTTCCAGGCCCATTTAAAGTAGTCCATCCATCTATGAGAAGCAGCGCCGCAGATACATTCGTCAGGGCAGAGGCAATGAAAGCACGCCCCCTAAATTTTTTGGCAATATCACATATACCCCCGATCGAATAAATAAAATACTTTAATTGCCCCCCTTTTATATAATGTACAATGATGCCCACTTTAAATTAATTAATTATTCTTATTTTTATTTTTTTTGCACACTCTCACTTATTAACTTAAGGAAAAATAATTCAACTATGAAAAGAAAAAAATATAATATCACCTTCATGGAATTAATAACAAAGCTATGTTTTTACAATTAACCTCGATGAAAAAACATATATTAGAAATTTTAAGAATGAAACAAACTTTTTTTGTGTATATATATATATATGCACATATTCAGATATTAACAAGTTTAAACAATCACTAATATGAGCACAAAAGTTTATATATATATGTGTGTGTGTGTGTGTGTGTGTGTGTGTGTGTATTTTGGAATCATTTTTTTCAACATCATAATTAGTAGCTAGTGCCAGAAATATTTGCCATATAAAAATAGGGTAGCATAAGTGAAGGAGTTCTATGTGGTCCTTATATAAAAGGAAACAATCAAGAAAAACGTGGTTCGTTTTAGGAAAGTGTTGCGAAGCATATTACATTATTACTAGTGGAATGACCTCCGATGCTATAAATGGGTCCATGCACTCAAACTTTAATAACAAGTACTAACTCAAACACGTAAGAATTTACATGGTTGAACTTAAAGCCCACATTCAAAGGCTGTTTTTAACTTATTTTTAGATTGTATTTAGATTAATGATTTAGTAAGTGAATATGAAATAGAAATAGAAATAAAAATAAAAAGTAGAGAATTTACTGGTCCCGAATGATTAAAACGTCTAATTTTTTTATATTCATTTCATTTTTTCTACCCAAATCATTAATCCAAATACAACTTTAACATCAAGAAAACCTTATAAAACAAATCTAACCAACCAGCAAGAAAACGGATGGGACGGCCCGGCCTGGCTGGGTCGTAAACGGATTATGATTCAAGACGCAACTTACCACTTGCAGGCTTGCAGCTCATGGTCATGGTCATGGTAGGTTTTAGTACTTGTTAGCCAGTGGAAAACTTCCTCGTTTGGTCAAAATAAAACCCTGATCTAGCTAATTGCCTGCATTTTGGAAAAAAAGAATATAAAAGCTAGCCATTTGGGTGCCATCTCTCTCTCTCTCTCTCTCTCTCTCTCGTCTATAAAGGCGCCTCAGGGGAGATTAGGTTGAAAGGTAGGTAGCATGCATGCATCTTCCTAAATCCTCTCTTCCCTAGTTTTTTTTTTATATAGATTTTTAAACTGCTTTAATTTTTTAATTTTTTTCGTCTCTAGTGGACTTATTTTACTGTTTGGACTTTGATTAAATTTTGGTTCTTCTCAACAAGAGAAATCGAAAAATGTAAAGTTTTTGTTTAAATTTAAATTTAAAATCAACTAAATACAAAAAATCTAGTTAATTTATCAAGTAATTTTTTTTTTTATCTTTAGTGAATGTTTTTTCAAATTAAATAATTTTTTTTTATATTTTTAGAATTAGACTGCTCTTCCAAACCGAAAAAATATTATTATTTTTAAAAAAATCACTAAAAAGAAAAAATAAAGTGAATAGAAAATCTCAAAAACAAAAACCTTAATTTGGACAATTCCTCACATCCACACAAGTATCCCTTCAAAAAACAGTACGTTACTACACTTCAGTCAACAAATGCAAGAAATGTGTGTTTTGTAGAAGTATGAGAGAGAGAGAGAGAGAGAGAGAGAGAGAGAATAGGGCGTGTTTACAATGCATTCTCTGAAATCTTAGTGTAAACGTGTAATGCAATGTGTCTTTAATTTTCTTATAGCATTTCACCATTTTTTTGACAATAACTGTTCAGTACTCAATCCAGGGAGCGGTTATGATGAAAAACCGAGTTGAAATGCAGAAGAAAAATGTCAAGGATCGATACTTGTACCGACAACCCACAATATAATCCAATGTTATCGCACGTCACTCACGTGTGTATGTTCATGTGAAAAACATGATACGAGGATTCATTGGGCGAACTCAGTGGAGTTGAGCCGTGTGCACGGTTTTAGCTCAGCTCAAGTACCCATCGAATTAAATAAAAAAATAAAAAATTCTCTGCGATCTTCATTAATTTGGACTGAACCGGAAATGTCGTCCGTGTTTGTGAATCCTACCATTAGTTTCCTTACAATGATTCAATATGTTCATTAGTTAGATCATTTATGAAAAAAATATGGAGCGTGATGGAACTAGGTCTCAATGGTTTGCGTATCAACGAATCGTGGTTCCAAAAAAAAATATATATAAGAAAAACAAGAAAAGAAGAAGGAAAAAAGAGTCTCCAACCATGTCCCAATCATTATGACTTATGAAGACATAACGTGGGATGGTTGTGAAACACGAGTAGAGAGCACTTAAACAAGTTTGAGAATCGATCGCAACAATTCAAAGATTGATCAGGGTGGTCCTATCTAATTATGTCTTTCTTTTCTTTTTTCTAAGTATTCCATAATTAATATCAGATAAATTTTTTTATTGGTCTATGTAGTTTAACTTATAGTTTTAATCTGATTCCAAATGTAGTCTTCTGTAGATATAAATTAATAATTTGAACGAAAAGAAAGGACGCAAATCTAGCATGCCCAATTTTAGAGGATGATTTTAGCATCATGGGTCCCTATAGTTAGACCAAGATGAACCTTTGGTCCATAAAAATGATTATGTGAGTTACGTATTTCCTTTTTTTGTCCGAATTCCTAACTTATATTGTCGGAAGACTACATTTTGGACCAAGTCGAAATTATAAAGGCCTAATTGCTCAAATTGAAACAATAAGAATCAAAGTGAAACTCTAACCAAACTATAGACCAATAAAAAATTTTATTGACCCTTCCGTGAATTTTGCTAGAACTAGTGGACTGTGGACGGTTGATGATCAACTACACCCAGAGACGGAACCATGTTATTGCAATAGGCCCCCCTCCCTCCACCCCTCACCCCACCCCACGCCACACGGGCCACCCCCCACCCAACTTTTAAAAAATTACAAATTTTACTTTACTTTTTTTTTTGTATTTAGCCCCCCTAAAAATACAAAAAAGAATTTAATTTTTTTATTTTTTACATTTTTGACCCCCTTGAATAATATTCCTAGCTCTGTCCCTGACTAGACCATCAATGAATCAAAGTGGACCCCGCGAAATCTCTCGGGGCCTACTTCCCATTCTGCAACACCATTGTTGTTGGCGCGGCAATATGAGGATAGATTGGGGTACCTTTTTTTTTATTTGTTTTAAAATAAAAAGAATTTAAGATCAATTGATTGCAAATAGATTGGTCAAAATTTTAATAGAAAATCTAGTTGGAAAGAAGAGTATATATTTGACGGAATTCGAAAAAATTTCAAACTAAAAACAAAGAAAAAATATATATTATTATCTGTTTTTCAACTGTTAATCAGGTTGAAAAGTCACACAAAATTCTATAATTTTGGATAAGTTCATAAATAGAAAAAACTAGCATTGTCGAAGTTTAGGTATAAGCCAAAGTTCAAAAGAAAAATAAAATCAAATTCAGGCTAATACCTCAAAATAAATAAAAATATTGTGTTTTCAAGACACACACCTCTTTTATACTTGCGGATTTTTTTATTATAAACTACCCTTATTCTCAAGAATACCTCGTACTCAACCTTTCAAGCTCTAATCGTAGACCCACTTTAGCCACCACCACCTACGGGTTGCCACCCCTTCTAGTTCACAGTGAGTGGCCATGGTTTTGTTAGAGAGAGAGGCGGCGGCAGCGACAAGGAATGAGGCTTTGG
>BRYF01000023.1:7921087-7923587 GCA_030159135.1 Actinidia polygama | reverse complement strand
GATGAGTGCCGCTGCATACAAGAATTTCTGGCGCTTCGATCTCGAGGGCCTCCCAGCTGATCTCATCCGTAGGTAAGAATTACACTTCCAATATGATAAAAATTATGCTTCTTACCTTAGAATATAGTATTATCTTTTTCTCACTTTAGCCCTTAAAATGAGATTTTCTCAGTTTCGTAAAGTTCACTTGGGTGTGTTTGAATTTGAATCAAGAACTTGGTGAGAGGAAAAAATAAAATAAACATGAAAAAGATAGGTGATTCAATGGTACTGAACGATTGAATTGTCTAACTTTTTTTTTCTTCATCAAATTTTTAATCTAAATACAATATGAGAATATTATCTATTTTTAGTTTTGGTCCTTAAAGTTTGTCTTTGCATGGTTTTCGTTTTAAGAATTAACTTTGCATAAAAAAACATTCAACGCTTAGTTATTTTTGAAATTTTAAAAATAACTTTTCTTGAAAAATTTCAAAAAAATAACTTTTGAAATTAGTCAACCGAATAAAACATAAGATTAACTAAAAATGGACCCAATTTGACACACACACAAAAAAAAAAAATCGACTGTAAAAATATTATTCCAAAATTTAAGTATCGAAATAAAAATTAGGAAATTTTTTTTTTAAGGGTATAAAGTTTATTTTAGCTTCCAAAATCTCTCATCTTTGGATGGATAAGATGTTTTGCCAAGTGAAACTAACGAAGGGTCCTCTTGAATCAGGGGCATGGCAGTACGGGACCCAACGCAACCACACGGGCTAAAACTCCTCGTCGAGGACTACCCGTATGCAGCCGATGGGCTTCTGATCTGGTCCGCGATCGAGAATTGGGTCCGCACCTACGTTGGCCGCTACTACCCGGACTCGGCCCAAATCTGCAACGACCGAGAGCTCCAGGACTGGTACGACGAGTCCATCCACGTAGGCCACGCCGATCTCCGCCACGAGGACTGGTGGCCCACTCTGGCCACGCCCGACGACCTCACCTCCATCCTCACCACCTTCATCTGGCTCGCGTCGGCCCAACACGCCGCCCTCAACTTCGGCCAGTACCCTTACGGCGGTTACGTCCCAAACCGTCCGCCGTTGATGCGCCGATTCATTCCCGAGGAAGGCGACCCCGAGTACGCCAATTTCCTCTCCGATCCTCAGAAGTATTTCCTCTTATCGCTCCCGAGTTTGTTGCAGGCGACGAAGTTTATGGCCGTGGTGGACACGCTGTCGACGCACTCACCCGACGAGGAATACATTGGCGAACGCCAACATCCGTCGATCTGGTCCGGTGACTCGGAGGTTGTGGAAGCATTTTACGGGTTCTCTGCTGAGATCGTACGGATCGAGAAAGAGATCGAGAAAAGGAACTGTGATCCTCGTCTGAGGAACAGGAGTGGAGCCGGTGTGCTCCCTTACGAGCTTCTGTCTCCGAGTTCGGATCCAGGGGTGACGTGTCGAGGTGTGCCCAATAGCGTGTCCATATGATCCCCTCCCTCCCTTGGGTCTGGCCTTTTGAACGTTGAGTCTTCCCGATGGGTATTTCGTTGGATGTATTCGTGTCGTTTGTACATTTCGGAGGCATCCCAATAAAAAAAGTTTTTTTTATGTCTATGTTTCTGTCTACGCATCTCAATCGGGTCGGGTCGGGTCGGGTCATTGAAATCCATCCTCCTCCATGAGTTTAAAATAAATAATGATGGACTGCCGCATAGGCTTCAAAACTACCATCTTCAGAGTGACAAATCTCCTCCTACTCCCCATAAGTTGTAACCTTCTGGGTACAATTTGAAATTTGTGTGATGGTGGGTCAAAAGAAGGAAAAAATCTATTTAATAAGAGGACCTTCAACACGGTTCAAATTATTAGAATATTTGGTCATGAAGAAAAAATGATTTTTTAAACAAATTTAAAAGAATCATAATAGAAGTTTTTAGAATTAATTTTCTAACAAGTTGTTTTTTTTGTTTAGAATTAGAAGCAAAAGTCCCGAAAGAACAAAATAACACTTGATTTGGTAATGCGATATTAACTTCTTTATACAACGTGGCTTGTGGAAGTATTTGGGTATCAAGTTCAAGTGGAATAACCATCATCAATTTGTATTTAATTATTTAGATTGTGTTTGAATTAAAAATTTAATAAAAATCATTGGATCCAACATTTTTTATTTTATTTCATTTCCTTTTCTTTTAAGTAAATTCTTAGTTCAGACTTCTTCCCGAGTAAAAGTGAAGAGACACATCACATGACAGAGCACATCAAAGCTTATTGGTAGCCGCAGCACCGGATAGCTTCCTCCTCCGTAGATTGCAGAAGCCAAATGATAGGAAGGAACATTTTGGGAAGACCGTTAAAGTGAAGGGTCACCGCCGTGTTTCACTACCTCAAACCCCACCATACATCAACCCCTGACGTTTCCATCTGTCGCCGTAGTCACCATCCGTTAACTTCTCGAATCGGACGATTCTCGACCGACTCGGCGGTCGCCTACTCAACTGAGTTGA
>BRYF01000023.1:7906087-7911087 GCA_030159135.1 Actinidia polygama | reverse complement strand
TTTTGGTCCGATACATTGGTGAATCGTTTGGTATCACCATTTTAATCCGAAAACAATTCTTTGGGAGGGCTTTAATGATATTATTATGTTTAATTATCTTTTACCAAATCAGGTATTGGCTTGTCGATCATAACAATTTAAACAATTAAATTCCATTTATCGGACCAATAAAAGGAAATTATGGACAATTAAATCACATTTCTGTAAAAAAAAAAAAAAAAGTGATATAATCACGTCGATCACAATAATTTACACAATTAACTTTTTCCTTCATGCATTCTTTAATGATATTATAATGTTTTTATTCTCTTACCAAACCATTTCACAAGGTAGAGGAAGATGGGATTTTTAGGTCATTAATTGTTTAATGTAAGTTTTTGAATTTATGGATGTAAATTGCGTAACATTAAGATTAATTTACAACCGGTCTCTTCCTCCCAACAAAGAAAGGCAAAAAAAACAAAATTAAAAATTACAAACATCTTTTAACCAGTTTTTTTAGTAACTAAAAGTTACAAATGAAGCAAGTGAACAGCTCGAAACTTGACTCGTTCAAACTCGTTTGATTAATAAATAATTAAAGCTCGCGTTTATACGAACTTAACTCGATTAAATTCGGCTTGAAATTTTATGTAGTAATACTTTTTCCCGCTTCAAATTTTATTATAAATTTCTAGTGGCTCAAACAACAAATTAAAAAAATATTCACAAATTTTGATAGATTAACAAAAACACATGACAACCGTTATATGGGTTGGATCAAAACTTGGGCTCCCATATTCGTGAATATAGAGAATTGGGTCAATCTAATACTTGACATTTATGGATGGACCCTTGAGCGGCCCAAATAAGAACATTTTCAGTTCACCCCATAACCCGTCCAATTGTAGTGAAAGCTTTGACGAGGGGAATGGTACAACTCCCAAAGCAACAATACAATACTTGTGCATCAATGGTCACTCCCACCGTCCGATAGAAAGTCAAATTGCGGATACGAATGAGTCAAATCAGATTCGTAACTTCTATAGTAAAATTTTATCGTTGGTCCCTCTAGTTTGAGAAAAGTTTTAAAGAAGATCCATGAAATTAAAAACAGTTTGTGCGAGTCCACTAATTTATGGCGCTTCTGTGATTGTTGCTGGATTGATCATAGAAAAATGCTATGGGTATCCCAATGTTGCACACCTGAGTGAGGTGGTGCATTTGGATTGGTTGACATGACTAGGTGGACCCCACACTCAGCCAATCCAAATGCACCACCTCACCCAGGGGTGCATTTGGGGTGCAACATTGGGGTACCCATAACACTACTCTTGATCATAGGACTTGATTCTATTGGACTTGGAATTAGTCAAGACACTGATGTAGTGATGTGGGCCACGCTGTAGCTTGTGGAAGTTAATGTTGACATAAAACAGAAAAAAAAAATTACAAAAAAAGGAAGATGAATTTTGGATTGAGGGAACGTATTGCAACTGATTGAAACTTAAAATGTTGTAGTTATTTAAATTAAAACGTAAGGGACCAAAGTGATACTTTTCTTAAATGACAGGGATTGATTGTAAAATTTAACATCACTTCGATTGGCGGGAACAGGTGCGTGCGACATAGGTGGACCACGTGGCGGTTGCGGCTGGTGAACTCACGCCACGTGGTGGATAGTAGAATCATGTGCTTGGTAGAGGTTTCCACGAAAGTCTAGTAGGGCAGAGACTAGACTAGCTATGTTTTCGCTAATTTAAACATTTTGATGTTTCTTTTAACACACAGATTTGAAATTTTAAAATTATTTTTACTCAATAAATAAGTTAATTTTTTGTAGTTTTTGATATAATTTTTTTAAAAATATTAACACTATTTTTTTCAACTTATATCTTTTTTTGGATATTTTTGAATCTATCTCGTCAAAATAAATCAAAAAATATAATATTTTAATTAAATATTTTAAAAGTTTACTAAAGACAAAAGCTTCGACAATCAAATAAGTTAAATTATTTAAATCAAACTAAACCTTAACTTCAAATGATTTAAACTTTTAGAATCTTAACTATGCTAAAAGCATATTTGGCAAAGTTTATTAGTTGCAATTTCTATTTTTTTAATCTTGAAATTTTTGTCAAATTGTTTATCACAACTTCTGTTTCTTCTAATAAGCAAAAACAACTTATAAGTTGATAAAAAATAATTTTAAAAGCTTTATTTTGAAACTCTTCAATTGTTGCGGAGTATTAAATAATTAATTTTAATATAAATTAAGTGTTATGCATCGTGTAGATGTACCATTTGTCATTAATTTTATAAAAAAATTATAATAATATTATTATGAGTCGACAATTTTTTAAATTGTTATATGAGCATTTTTCAAAAAATTAACTCATCATCATAATTTGTTTCTTGTGGATCCACATCCCCTTCGCTCTTCATCTCACACCCTTGTTCACAAGTTTGGATCCTTTGAAGTGCGGAAGCTGTGGAGTGTTTTGGGAGTATATAAAACGATATCGTTTTTTACTCTTCATAACCAAAATATCGTCGTTTTAATTTACAATAAAACGACGTCGTTTCATGGTCAGGACCAAATGACGTCATTTTGATTATAAAATGTACAAAATAATATTATTTTGCATATTTTAAAAACACTCCACAAACCTCGCACTTTAGAGAATCTGAATCCCTTGTCCACCACCAATGTTTCTATTTAGCTAATGAAAATAAAATGTATACGTAATCTTGTCCCCCCCTCTCCAGCAGCAGCAACCCGTGCAATATTTCAAAACTGCGTTCTAATCATAAAAATATGCCAAATTACAGGGATCTAGTTTAAAACGACAGAGTCTATTAATTAATTAAAATAAGTATTAAGAAATAATTTAATATAAATTTATTAATATTTTAACTCTCTCCTTTGGCAACACGTATTGAAGAAATTATCTTCTATTAACAGTTATAAGAGTGTGTTTTTTTCCGTCGTCTATCGCAAAAAGCTACAGACGCAATAAATATCAAATCGGTGGACCCATACTTGCAACAAAGCATACCACGAAAGCGGATGCTATCCATATGTCCTAAAGATATTTCAGACAGCATCATTTTATTCTAGTTTTTTTTTTCTTTTTGTAATTAATAATCAAAATAATTAGGAAGAGTCATTAGGATTTTGTTGGGTAAGAATAGGAGTTGTTATAGTTAAACATGAAAGAATAGGCTCAGTTATGACTTTGTGTGATCTAAAAGTTCGTGTTCTCCTCTCCTTAATACTTGATTTTTAAGGAATTGGATGAGTTATACATGAATAACGATACACTAATGGTATCATCCCAATGTAGAGCTTCTTTTTAGCGAGTGAAAATGGAAAGTCATAGGATGACTCATCAAGTTTTAACGAGTAAATCTTGATGGGTAATTTTTTTTAAATATCTATTTTTTTTGTAGTGTTTTTTTTAAAAATTAGATGATTTTTTTTTTCAATATTTTTTTTTCAATATTTATTTTTTCTGTATATTTTGGTAAATATTTTTTATTTTTATTTTTTTGAGAAATGTGAAAAGTAAAAAATATATTTAAAATACTAAAAAAAATGCTAATGACCATCTAATTTGATAAAATAGTGTATTTATAAGCGTACATAATGTATAAATAGGAGGAATTAGAATTGAAATAATTAAAAAATATATTAATATTCGTGAGAAATGTGGGACCGATTTACTATGCTTAGATATGAATGGTATTTCTACGATTCTTAGACGGATCGTTGACTGTTCTACGATCAGATTCACTCGATAGCAACTTTACACCATACAACAGCGTCACAACGAGTCCTTCCCTTGCATTCTTATCCAAGACATGAGGATTAGTTTAATGCAGTGTGACAAGAACCGTTATTTCAGGTACATATCGAGGGCTTTACGGTAATTTCGTATTCAATGCCTGGCCGGTGAGGAAAAGAGAGAAAGAGAGCCTGATCAGGAAAAAATCGAAGAAGGAAGAAGAAACTGTGAAACTTTCTCTCTCTACAAAATTCAAAGCGTCTTCGACTCTCTTTCTTCAAAAAATTAAGTTTAGGGTTTGTAAGTTTGTTTTGGAGCTGCCTTTCGCTGAAAATTAGGCCTCTTTTTTGACTTCATCCCCCATCAAATATCAAAAGAATTATAAAATCTCTGTAAATATACATAATCGTTATTTGATTTCAGATTCTCACACCCTTTTTTTTTTGAATTCCTTCTCTTCTTTTATGGGTTCCCCCAATTGATGATTTGTTGTGTACATAAACAGAATCGATGGTTTCGAACCGCTTTTGATTTTTAATCTCTGTAAAATTCCCAAGTCTGTCTGAATAACTGGGTCTCTAATTTTTTGAAATATTCAGATCCAGTATTCTGATTTGTGAGGTTGGGTTGTGAGATCATGGCGGTCCCAACAATTGCTCTGTACGCGAGCCCACCGAGTAGTGTGTGCTCAACGGCGCATTCTCACTCATCGTACGATCCAGATTTTACAAGCCGATCATCGCCTTCGACGTCGTCGCAGAAACCCCTAATTGGTGGCCTCTCTTGCTTATTCTCGTCGGCATCGGTAAAGCACAGCTCGTCTTCGAGCTATTCGAATTGTGGTGAAGAATTGGGGTCGTTGAGGCACGATAGAGGGGAAGAATTGAGCTGTTCGTTTCGTTTCTCGGGGTATTCGAATTTTGGTTCGTCTCTGAAGAGAGCTCAGAGCCCTAAATCAGTGCTTCAATTCCCTGTTTCGTGCAGTAGTAGTCCACCGATGAGAATTGGGCGCGAAAAAAATGTTGGTGTGAATTTTCATGGCTCGATTCGAGGTGGGACTATTGGGTTGTTTAATGGGTTTGTTCGGAATGCGTTAGGGTCTTGTGTGGATTACGATTCGTCGACTAGTGGAGTTTGTGGTGATTCGATTGGTGTTGACTCGTCATCTGTTATGGTTGATGATCTTCCGTTTAATATGGAGGACAACCTCACGGATTCGAGTTCGGAAGTTTA
>BRYF01000023.1:7878587-7896087 GCA_030159135.1 Actinidia polygama | reverse complement strand
CTCTTGATTTGCAGGCGAACTTGCTGGGGCCAGAGCCGGTTTCGGTGCTGGCGAACCGGAGCTCCTGGGCGGCTGCGAGGGACGGAGAGCTGGTGGCGGGGATGGAGAGGGCGGAGGCGACTGAGCCGGTGGTGATGAAGATTTTTCACCAGGAAATTCAATTCCCCGTACCTCACTTTCTTGACCAGGAATCACATCTCCCTGTGACTCAACGAACGGAGCCAAAAAGCTCGAAAAAAAACCCAAACCTACAAGCATTAATTTCAACACAGGCAAATCCATTCAACCAGAATCAAGATTTTCAAGTGAAATCTGGGGAATTTGCATTTGGGTTCGACCGCAATCTCTCTCGAAATCCAAGAACAGAGGTTTGTAATCGATTGGGCATAGAAGAAAACTAGGGTTAGGGAATTATCTGGGTTTTGAGTAGAATCAACGAAATGGGTCCAACGAGAAAGGTCCCCAAATTGTTGATTTCTTCTCCGAAAGGAAGAAAACTGGTTTTGGGTCCGAATTTTGGATCCGTATCACATTGATTACCGAATCAGGGTCAGGTCTCTAAAAATAATTTCCTCTGAAATGGACTCATTGTGTTCGGAGGAAAAATAAACAAATTAAAAATTGAACTGCAAGAACGAGAGACGGAGGGCTTCAACGGTTGGTTTAATTTGAGATGGATGGGTTATGTAATCTGTACTATGAGCCGTATTTACAGAATCTAGGATTATATGGGCCCAATTTTGAATTATTACTTTGGGCCTGGGTATTAGTTGATGTTTATTGGATTTTATCCACACTGTATGGTCTATGGCCCGAATACTACTTAGAACAGGCTTGGGCCTTGTTTTGAATTTAACAGTTTTCCCGAGAAAGGCCCCAAAATGGGCTTCTAGCCTAGCCCAGTGAGAAACATATGTAACAAGGGGCTAATGATGTCAAATATGAGGGAGCAGTCTTGGTATTTTTTGTAAAAAAATTTTTTTTTTAGCTTTATTAGAAAATATTTTAAAAAGTAATGAAAATCAATTATATTTTAAAATCTACAGAACAGTGGCCGTAATTGTCACAAATCTCAGGTTGGTTCCAAATAGAATCAAATGCATACAATTTTGAAGAAAAAAAAATACTAGAAAGACCATAGAGTTTGACCTTATTAATAAATTAAACTATGAGTTTGTAATTTTAAAAAATTAAAATTCTTAATTTTTTAACACATTACAATTCGAACCATTCTCCACTCATGTAACTTGACTACATTAAGTAATTCCCAATAAAACAATTAGGGAAACGATGCTGCGCAATTAAGCCCCCCTTCGATTCTAGTTCACTCAATTTCTGCTCAAAATTTAGTCTTTTTTTTTTAATTCAATTTTTGTCACTCTCTTCAATTCTTACTTGGATATATGTCCTCATTGTTAATGTAGTATTTGCAAAGGGTCCAGTTTGTATAATATTGTTTCCAAATTATTTTGGCTAGAACCACTAGCTACATATGATGATTCGAATTCAATACCATTACTCAAGTGGATTCGGACATGGCAGCCTGAGCAACATCATGGGTCACCTCTGTCAAAGGTTGCATTTTTGTGTGGTGTAACATAAACAGAGATGTTGGAATTGCAGGCACAGCAACAACAACAACAACACACACACACACGCAGAGAAATAGGAGAGAGGTATGGGGCATGGACGTTTTCAAAACCAGGATCCATCCATTATTGTTTGTGTTCCTTGGAAATTGGCTTTTGTTCCTTTTCTAGCTCTTGGAAGCTACGACAACACCCTACCTACAATGAGGAGGTCACGCGCATGACCGCGACCTTTGCATGTAAAAGCTCGCCTAAATGAGCTGTTAGCAGACCCATCTTTACTTGCCATTTTGGTCCATCCATTATTATTTTATCAAACAGAAGGAAAAAAATCGTTAACTTATTTGTTTCATAATGGGTAGATTATTAATGGAAAAAAAAAAAAGAAGCAAAAGCGTAACGTTTTAGTAGAGTGGGTACATTAAAAAAAAAAAAAAAAAAGTGACAAAACTAACCTATGAGTAAGGTATAGATTGCGGATAAGTGTAATGGGGTTACATATTCCAGGATAATTTTTACTATTTCCTTATTTTAGTGTATGCACTTTAAAAAAAAAAGAATAACGTATAGATCGGTTGATTTCTCTTCCTATTCAATTTCCAAATCCAAATTGCATTTTTATGCTAGTATAGTCGGTCTGTGTCTGAATATTTAAAAGATATTAAATTCGAATCAAATTAGATAGTATAAAAAAATACAAAAAATAATCTTAAATATTACAATATGATACAACATCAATAGAAACAAAAAAATCCATATAAATACAAAATCTAGATCGTAGATAAAACCCCTAAAACAAAAAATCAGGTTGGGTTTTGAATGAGAATTTGGCTGTCCTCACGCATGCATGAAATATGTGTGTGTATCTGTATCTGTATCTGTATATGTATACGTGGCTCTACAATCCATACATGTTGACGCACATAGAATATTAGGCATTTGTGTGATGAGTTTTTGATGGAGAAATGTCTCTGCAATCGAAAGTATTCTTTGTCCTCTATGGATGTATAGATAGAAGGAGTGTCTGCCATGCCCCCCCCCCTCCCTCAAGTTTTTCAAAATTCTTCTAATATCCCTATAGTTTAAGAGTATTTCAATAATAATATATATCAAAATGGCCCTAGATTCATGAATTATTTTTTTGGTTCACTAATTTATGAAGATTTCAACAATATAGGTGATATGATACACACAATTTTATATATTATGTGAAATAAAAAAGTTAATAATGAATAAATAAATATAAAAAAAGTGAGCAAAAATATCAATTGTGCTCTGAATTCAATTTTCTTTTGAGTGGAATCCACTTTGAATGAATCAAAATCACACATAATTTTTTTGTATAATTTTTATTTTTACTGTTTGATAGTATTACTCTTATCTAAAAAAGTTATTAATTTTTTTTATAACACTTACTTTGGAATTTCCGACTCCTTCCTTGGTCTCTGCCCATATAGAAATAAAAAGCTGTGCCATGCTTTATTTGGTGTATTCAAATGGATATCCGAATCTCTCTCTAAATTTTCTTCCAGGGTCACAGATTGATTTCATAGTTGGGAGATTGTATCAAATGTTCCCAAAATAGGAACATGTCAATACTCCATCAGTCTCGTATTGCTAGTCTATTATTTTATTTTAGAATATTTTAAAATATATATGTACACTTTCAAAAAGTCAATAAAATAATAAATAATTTTTTCTTTTACACTTTTATTTTTATAACATTTCAACTAAACAAAAAATTAAAAAAAAATTATTACAAAAAAATTAAAAAATTAATATAATAATTATGTTCTCTTAAAAAGTTATATTCTTTAAATAAAAGAAAATGTGATGGAGAAAGTATAGAAACCACAATTATTTTTAATTATCATCAAGACAAAATCGTAATCAATGATCATAAATTCTCGTTTTTTTCCTACATAAATTTCATAGTAACAAAAGATTCTAAAAAAAATATAAAAACTAAATCCGTTAAAAAAATGTAAAAAAAGAAAAGAAAAGAAAAGGAAATGTGAAATGATGGAGCGTGGATACGCGCGCCAAGAAGCATCGTGGTACTGTGATTGACTGGAAATTACCACTGTATTCCAGTGGTCAGAGAGAGAGAGAGGTGTTATCAAGGCACGCAAATCAAGGCCGGCTCAGGCTGATGGTCAAATGGATGGTCCCACAAAATAAACTACTATCTATCCACTCTAGTGCCTGAACTTTTAGGGTTGGTTTCATATCCTTATGAGCTTGGATATGTGTTACTTTAGAATGTAATATTTTAAAGGGTTCTGCTATTGGAAGCCCAGTGGGCTTCCAATAAGGAGCACAAAAGGACAAATTTTTTTGATTTTTGATACACTTTTCATATTTTTCAATACATTTTCACATATTTCTATATATTTTTCACACTTTTCCATACCTTAAACAAAGCCTACTGGGCTTCTTTTAGCATTTCCCTATTTTAAAAATCAGGTTGTTATTGGTATATCTTGTTCTAACGGATATGATGAAATGGCGATTTTACCTTTAAATATAGTTACTATAGAAATACTTATATATATATATATATTATCCATTAATATTGTCTCGTAGGACTCTCAAATTCACCATATATCCGTTAGCATATTATATTTTACTTGATATAATTCGGCAAACAAATGGCCAGGTAGAACTTTAGTTTTTAATTTCATCATCCGTTATTTTTTTTCTATTTAGATCTTTTAACTTTTATAATTAGGTCCACTTGGCAGTGGTTAATGCACATTTTTTATGAAAAATTTATATATATTTTAATATACTTTCATAAATATTTATGTATTTTCCACACACACACATATATATATATATATATATATATATATATATATATATATATATCAATACGCTTTTTATCTGTTACCCATCGTTTATTAGGTGGTAGTTGGCATTTTTTTTACAATTAAATCAATATTGTCCACTCAATTTATAGATATGAATAAATCTCATGTTAATTTTCTGCATTGAGCGAAAATTATGGTTTCAATTGGAGGGGGAAAATGATGGTTTGAATCATAATAAAAAGAACAGTATAGAAAAAAACATGGATACTTTCAGGTAAATATTATTAGTATTATTAAATTGTAAAAAGATAGATAATTTCACTTGGAATTGGCAGTTTCCTAGTCTACATTCTTTTTTTTTTCTCTCTCTTAAACTATCTTTTTATTTAATTTTTAAATTCTAAAATTAGTTCTTAGAAAAAAAATAAGAATTTAAACTTTAAGAATGCTATAATATGTAAAATGTACTTAAATTTCATATTATTTAATGTTTATCACAGTTTCCAACTTTAACACTAGGCTTATTTACCATGGTATAGAAAATTAAAATGTTTTTTTCTTCTTCTATTTTTATTTTAAAAAAGAAAATCACCAACACAAAACAGTTAATTTTATTTACACAAATACGAAATTTACGTATAACTAGTGATCATGGGAAATAGGAGTATTAATTCTGATACAACCTGTTAGTGATACAAGTCCAAAGCATACGAAAACCATAATAAGATTTTCTCCATTTCCCTTTCATAAGGTCTGGAAACATAGAACAACAAATCAAAATGTTAAGACCCTATTGAACCAAAGATCGATAGTGTGTGTGTGTGTGTGTGTGTGTGCAACTACCAACAAAGTGTCTAAATTAACCACTTTCCAAAATCTACAGCTCAACACGACTCTCATTCCATAGGGCAAACACTGGGACCTGATGATGAACCAGCCCCAAATTCCCAACTCGAGTCGTTCTGATTTCATCGTTGCCATCTCCACACTGGGGTCCCTGTGATCCGAAATACGCTTGGGAATAATCGCCCAGCACGGCCAAACCTTTTGGGCTCCTAGGGCTAGGGATTTCGCTATTGGCACTTGTATCGGTCACTAACTCATCAGAGGGGTCACCATTTGTTATGGAGAGAATTGGTGGATGAGGTAGGGCAGAGGAGGCGCAAGAATTGTAGTCCTCGACTGAAGTTGGGGCCAAGTCTTTTGAGGAACGCTTGGCTAGATCTCCGCCAATTAGGGATGAGCTTGAGCAGATTCTCTTGACATCGTACCGGTTGATGTCGAAATTGGTCACGGCACTAGTCCCCCGGAACTTTATTGCTGCAATGTCATATGCTTCCGCTGCTTCCTCTTGTGTACCTTGTAAACCAAAAAGAGTGGCCAATTTAGAAGGATTGTTTTTTCCAAAACTAACCGTTACCCTCACCATCTCCCAATTCATACAATGTGGTATTTTTCAAATTAAAAGACACTCATTTTCCCGCAACGCCCAAATTAACGGGAGAAAGAGGTTGCAAACAAATATAGAAGTTTTCAAAAACGGTCATGCCATACAAATAACATCTCTACATAGAATGATCCTATTCAATAACGTGGTCTTTTGTGGAATCCCATTTCAAAAACAAAATATTTATTACTGTTCTAACTTGAATTTCAAAATTGTTACTCTCTCACATAAAAGTTTCCATTTGTGCATTTCTAGTTGCAAATCAATTTTTTTTTTTTTTTTTTAAAAAAAGAATTAATGTTGTTAATGAATGTAATCTGAAATAAAAGGACAGGGATACTTACTGAATGTGCCAAGGTACAAGTCCTTGTTGCCTGCAACCCTTCCAATTCGAGCTTGCCACCTCCCATGCTGATGGTGCCTGTCCACATTCACAGTAAAAACAACCGAACACAACCCAACCCATCGCACCCAATGAAAGACTCATACACATTTTAATTTATGTGTGTGGACCCAAGTGAATGGATTCATAATTTCAGAACATACAAAATATTTGTACAATTAATTTTTATACCAACATAGTCTCATGGATCATAATGTTTTGCCTATGATAATTGCAATACCTTGTCACTCCTCTGTATACGGATGCCCCTCTTGAAAATCCACTGCTTTTCCTGCAGTTAAATAAATAATGATTCGATCAACTATTTCATCTGTCAAAATTAATGATGCAAAAAATAAAAAAATCGTACACTTTTGTGTTGATGTATTTCGTATCCGGTGATCGTAATGCTATACAAAAAGAATAAAATAAATAGAAGATCATGCAATGACTTTTTATTTCATAATTTTACATCAATAGGGTCGTGACTTAAAATTTTATTCTTGTCAGGTATTTTGTTTAATAATTTTATAAGAATATAATATTACTAATTCCTCATTTGACCTAATTATTTTAGCTTACTTTTACCTAAATAAACCAACAAAAAGTGCATTGTTTGGCCTAGTTGCAACTATTTTCGTAAAAGAAATTATTAATTTCATTCAAAACAAAAATAAATTACAGAATGCAGTATTATCAGCTGAATTTGAAATGAATGTACTACTACCAACACTGGCATTGTGCGATTTATTTTGTATCCTATAAAATTAATAAAATAAATTAGAAAAAATCTAAAAATAAAATAAAAAATGAGAGATCGAGATGTACCTTCTTAACATGGCTACAAACTCTTGCCTGGTCATGTTTTTCATTTCTTCAAGCTCTTTCTCATAAGTGCTTAGCTGAGTGCATAATTGCTAGCTAGTTTAGTTAAATTTTCTAAAACAAAAAACACGAAAAGTACGTAAAAACAAACTTTTAAAAACTATTCTACAAAACTAATTATAAAACAATAATAGAGAGAGAGAAACTTGGATCTCTCTCAACAACTTACAGGGAAATTGATATGAGTGGTTGGACCCCAATACTTCAAAGCAGCTAAATCATAAGCTCTAGCAGCTTTTTCTTCCTTATCATACCCACCTGATCATGAAGAAGAAAAAAAGAATACAATAAATTGAAATGCACACCATCCAATGTGTGTGTATATATATATATATACGTAAATATTTAATGAGAAACATAGAAATGGATATTAATTAAGGAAGGGTTCACCTACCTAAATAAACTGCTTCACAGCATAGGGTAATAATGGATAAGATCCACAGAATTTGCATGAAACATAGCCATCAGTAAATTTAAAGAAATAAAAATAGCAATCAGAATATTTTTGAGAGAGAGAGAGAGAGAGTAAGCCCTATTTAGACTAGTTTTTTTTTTATATATTTTTTTAGATGTTTCGATTTTTGAGTTTTTTAAGCTTTAGCGATTATAATTTTTTTATATACATTTTGAGTTTATTAAAATTTCAATCACATTTAAAAAAATTCAATCAAAAAACTATTTTTTTAAAAAAAAAACTAGTCCAAACATTCCTTTAAGTTTGGGGATTCTCCTGTTTTTTGTTCACCTTGCCTTCCTTTCCTAGATTGACCTTCTTTTCTGCAACTGTTATCCCACAAATGGGCTTCGTATCTTCCAGTCCATCGATGCCTTAAAAAAACATGAATTCCATCATCGCTGCCCATAAAATCATAAATACAGGGGGGAAAAAACAGTTTATTGAAGTTCAGACCATAATTTACTGGACAATTTCAAATTTTCAATCATACCAAAAACAATTACTAAAAAAACTCATTCACTTCAAAGGATATATATATATATATATTCATAAAATTACATTAAATAATGTGAAAAAACTTTTATATATTTGCATGCATAGAGTTCTTAACCAAAATTTCCCACCAAAATGTCAATTATTGTGTTCTCAATAATTGTAAAAATCCACGTAAGAATGATAATTTTTACAAAATTAATGATATTAAAATAAAAACTTATTTCTAAATAATTTTATAAAATTAAAACAGGAGTCTGCAAACAGGTACCTAGTGACACCACGGTACTGAGATGTCCTTTGACCAAATGTATCAATTGACTTCCGAGGCACCGACTCTCTCCCCGTAGTAGCCTTTCCCGCTACCGCCTTCCGGCCACCGTCTGCCACCACCAACGGCGGAGCCACCACCGCCTCGCCACAATTCTCCGCATGCCCGCTCATAGCGAGAGAAAGACTACGAAAAGTATGTGCCCCATCGCATTGCTCGTGACCCAAATACGGTGTTTGGCGAAGCCAAGACTTAAACCCAGACACCGAACTCGCACCATCAAATGGCACGTGGTATGGGTAGATGTTGTGGTTCATGTTAGGGTTTAGGTCACTTGTTTGGAATGAATTGTAAGGGCATGTTTGGATGAATGGAGATGTGTTCGTGGAAATATTAGGATTGTGATTAATACTGTCTTGATTGGGGTAGTTGAGATTGATGAATGTGTCTTCTTGTTGGCAATAATTTTTGGGGTCATTAGGAGGAGAGTTTGGGTAACAACAGCCCAAGAAATCTTCAAGCTTTGGAGTGTTTTCACCCGTAGTGTGGTCATAGGATCTCCACCCTACAACAAATTACATAAAAAGAAAAGTTTTCATGATCATTTTTTCTGGAGAAACCTTACTGTTTTCGAATTTAGGTCAAGAATCGTTTCTGAATTCCAAAATGGATGGGTACAAATTCAATTTGTTATGTAACCCTATAGATCACGTAACCAAATGAATTTGAACAATTCATTTTGATTCAAATTCGGGACAGTAACACGGCTAGTTTTACATACACTAAATGGATATTGGAGTATTTTGCAAAACAAGAAAACATGCTTCGCAAGCTGTTTTTATCTTAACAATTGTTTTTTCAAAAACACCCAGAAAAATGGTTTCAAAAACTATAAAAAAATAATAACAAACATGGTTATGATTCAAAAACTATTTCCAAAATACAAAAAAAAGTATACGAAATGAAATCTGTGTCAGTTCATTAAAACATAATATATATATATATATATATATATATATGTGTGTGTGTGTGTGTGTGTGTGTGTGTGTGTGTGTGTGTGTGTGAGAGTTGTCGATTTAGTGGCGGTAGTTAGCAAAATCTTTTGTTTTGTAATAAAAATGATTTTTTAGCATTAGAGACCATGTTTTTTGATGTGTTTAAAATGAGCTCCGTGAAATGTCAACAAAACAAGTTTTATGTCATTTTTACTATAAAATATTTGAAATTTTTTTTTTTTAAACAAAAAAACAACGGAAAGCTGTTTCTTTTAGTAGAGCGAGCACGAGAGAGAATAAGAAAATGTTAGGGACTTTTGTATGGATAAAATAGGCTTGATGTGTAAAATACATACATGCATACAGAGAGAACCATCAGAACGCATGTATGTAAAATACAAGTTTTATGTGTAAAATACATACATGCATGTATGTATTTATATATTTATATATATATATATATATATATAAATACCTTGAGGGTCATGATCAGAGTGGGGGAACGGGTCCATAACACAGAGAGAACCATCAGAACGCAGAGGCATGACCGACGACATATTCGATGAGAAACAGCCACCTCTCTCCTCCTCTTCTTCTTCTTCTCCCTCTAAACCTTCATTGTTCACCCTCAGGTGTGGAGTGAGAGAAAAACCCAGCCAATTACTCATACTCTTCTATTTTCTCTCTCTGCAAAGTAAACTAAAGCCTCTCTCTCTCTCTAAAATGTGTCTCTAGCTCTTCTCTTCCTTGGGCTGAGTACGTAGGTTTTTATGCTCAAACTTCAAAACTCGGCTGGGTTAAAAGAAGGAAGGTAACAAATTTAGACAACGACAAAAGAATATGCACACGTATTCTTACGAGACAAATGTGCAAATCTATTTTTTTTATCTAATTTAAAAAGTTTGTTATAGATAAAAATAATATTTTTTAGAAAAATAATTTTTACACTCTTTTTTTATTAAATACACTCTATTTCTTGTCCTTATTATGAAGTGTATTTGGTAAAAAAAAAAGTAAAAAATAAATTACCAAATGCACTCCATAATAAGGACAAAAAAGGAGTGCATTTGATAAAAAAATGAGTGCAAAAATTATTTCCCTATTTTTTATCAAAAGAGTAAAAAAAAATTATCTATATTTTCTTATTCCTATAATCAAGAAGAAAAAAAATATATAATTTTTTTATCAAACTGTAAAAAAAGTTCAATAAAAATAAATTATACCTACAAAGCTTGAGATAATTAATCTAACTAAATTGGGCTCAACTCAACTTACTTTGGCTAATACGACTTTGGTTACATGTGAAAACAAATAAAATTAAGGGTTTGCTCATAAAGTTATAAGATTCAAGTTCAAACATTTTAAACTTGAAATCATTGAAGGTTTATTTGGCTGTAATTCTAATGTCTCAAAATTAATCGAGGTATACAGAAGTAGATCCAAACACCTCGTTTATAAAAAAAACATTTAGAGTTAAGTAGGGGCAAAGCTATGTGAGGGTAGTGGGGTGTATTGATCCCACTGAAAAAAAATACTTTATTTTTTTAAATATAATTTATTGTAAATATAATTTTGATCTCACAGAAATTAATAATTTTTTTTAAATTTTATAAAGTATATAATTTTGATCTCACTAAACATAAATTTTGGCTCTTTTGATCCCATTGAACAATCACAATGGCTTCGCCCTAGAGTTAAGGAATCAAAAACTATTTTTGTTTAGACTAATATTTAATTTTAAGAATAGATCGTCGGATGTGATTCAGTCATATAATTGCTGATATTTGATTTATTTGATTTTTTTTACAAAAAATAATATCTTTAACGTACTCTTATTCTATAAAGTAAATCGACAAAATCACTAAATATATCCAATTTTAAATGAATAGTGATTTATGCACTCCAAATATATTTAAAAAAAGAAATTGTTCCTCGCGACACCATTTTTAAATTTTCAGGAAGCCCTCGTGCTATTTACCGTGATTTTTGAATTGCCGTGTGAAAATAAATTTATTGTATTGGCAATTCGAATCGGTTCATATTTGTTCTGAGTGCTCAGTTCTGTAAATTTTGTCTCGGGCTGTGTTTTCTGCAGGACAGGAGGAGAGGGAAACACGGCTCTGTTCAAATACGATTGTCTGTATGTGTTCTTAAAATCTGCACCGTCGATCTTTTGAAGATGATTTCATATTTTGTTTCTGAATGTATCCACGGCGCTTACGGTACGAGGACATAGGGCTAAGTGTAAACACGCGATACACTTGAGAGATTTCTTTTGCTAATCTGCTAGTGCTAGATACTTACTTGGACGCAATCGCGGAGGGTTAATAGAGAAGCTTGCCGACTGGTTCTTTGTTTAACACGAGCGGGTCATTTTAGTCATTTGACATCAAACGATGAAAAGACGAACAAAGCGTTGGGCCTACTTTTGGACGGGCCCAATTTTATAATACCCAATTCGAAAGAAAGGACCATGATGGTGGGGTACGAGCCCATGCTTGAAACCCATTCTCAATATCGATATGCTTTGTTTGGAACTTTGGGGGGAAAAATGGTAAAATTTTCCACTTCCCTTGTTTGGTTTGTAATTTTTGAATGGAAAGGAAGTAAAAATTTATTTATTTATTTATTTTGAACGAAGGTGTGAGTTTAGAGTCATTCATTGAGGCTGTGTTTGGATTAAGAATTGGATGAGGAAAATAAAATAAAAAAAGTAGATGATCTAATGGTTCCGAACGGTTAGATCATCTAACATTTTTATTTTTATTTTTATTTTATTTTCTCTCACCAAATCCGATATTCAAATACAGCCTTTGTAATTTATGAAATGTCCCTACCACCACGCACAACTGGTAACAACATTTTCCATTTTTCATTTGTTTGTTTCCTTAGAAAAAACAAAATTCAAAATTACTGTCATCTGGTAGGGCAAAGTCCTATTTGTTTGGTTTATTCTCCAGAAGTATTCATTGAGATCTTGTACCAACTCACAACATGCAACATTAAAAAAGATAATTTAACAAGGGAAATGATTTTTGCACTCTTTTTTTTTATTAAATACACTCTATTTTTTGTCCTTATTATGAAGTGTATTTTGTAATTTATTTTTTACTTTTTTTTATCAAATACACTCCATAATAAGGACAAAAAATAAAGTGTATTTGGTAAAAAAAAAAAGAATGTAAAAATTATTTTTCTTTAACAATTGGTTTCGATTTAAATAATGTTGGGTGTCCCTCCTTAATGGGGCACAATTAAGCTTTATATAAAGGAAGGGTCATTTTTGAAGGTACATAAAACTTGAGAGGTTTTGTGTAATTTTCCTTTATATAAAAAGTAAATGATAGCTTTTCCAAGGGTTACACAACAGTGAACGACTGCTGCGTTCCTTTTCTTTCAACAGAGAGTTCAGCCTCTGTTTCTCCGTTGGTAACTTGCTGGTGATTTTGCCTCCATCTTTCAAGGTTGGGGAAGCCATTGTGGATTGGTGTAGATTGTTCATCCTCTCCATCTACTTTGTGAGTATTCACCATTTGTGAGATTTTAACCTTGTTTTAGGTTATTTTTGTTATTCATCTTTTATGGTGAAAATATTGTGAATGATTGATAATCATTGTATACCTCTAGTTGTTACCTAGAGAGGACATTGTTGAATCCATTGTTATAGTGGAAGATTGATTCGGTTTTTGACCCGTGGACGTAGGCACATCGCCGAACCACGTAAATATTGGTGTCTCCGTGTGATTGCTTGTTATTGCTTTCAATATTTCCAGATTAGTTGATTATGTGTTAGAATATTGTGTTGTCAATATTTTAGCCTATTCTCTATTCACACAAGGAGAAAAATTATCAGATTTTTCCCAACAAATAATAATATAATTAATTTAACATCCCTTCGCTTTTGCTTTCCTTTGACAAATCCCTAGCACCCTGTTTAGCATCCAAATTTGGTCCCGAATTTGGCCATCTCCCGAATTTGGTCTCCCTCCTCTCTCTCCTTCTCCAGAGTTTGGCGTGATTTCTTCTCTCGTCGCCTTCCAAATCCATCCACAGCCGGATATGTGACGGACAGGGGGTACCCCCGTCCGTGGTCCACGGCGCTCCGCGTGGTGATGAAAAACCGTTGTGCCCTTGTGCTGGGGGAAGAAGAAGGTCATTTTTGGTGGTGAAATACCGTCGCAGGACGTCTCTCTCTCTCTAGGCTTAACAATCAAATTTGGGAAAGACGAACCAGGGAGTAATAATTTTATTTGGGTAAATGACATTGACCTCTCCTGAGGTTATGGGTTAATACACAAAGAAACCTTGACATTTAAGAAATTATAATTACCTCTCATGAAGTTTGAAACTTATAATAGATTCTCTCAATTTAACCCCCCAAAAATATTTTTAAATTATATATTAATATTTAAATTTATTTTTACTTAATGTTGATTTTATTTATTTATTTATTCAGGTTTTGCATAAATCGGGTACCAATTTTGTGAACAAAATTTGTGAATTGGGGTGAATTGGGGGTCTCTGTCAGTATAGAGTTAATTTTCACAAAAAAATATTACAGATTTACACTGAATTATACATTAGGCAATAAATTTTCACAAATATATTAGGTCAATTTTCTAGAGTAAATCTTAGATCACTAATATTTATGTATGTATGTATGAATTATCTAGAGATATAAAATAGTTTAAATTTCTATCAAAAAATTCAGTGAAAATATATTAGGCACAAAAAAAATATATTAGGCTGTATAGAGACAATTTTCACAAAAAAATATTAGAGATTTACACTGAATTATGTATTAGGCAACCAAAAAATATATTAGGCATAAAAATATTTTTGTCAGCAATTTTCACAAAATGCGTGTGAAATATTTAGTTTAAAAAAATAATTTTTATTTTTTAAAAAATAATTGGGTGAATTGGTAATTTTTTTGTCAGTATAGAGTCAATTTTTAGTTTACATTAGGCAGAGTGAATTTTTTGGTAGAGATTTAAACTATTTTATACATTTTTTTTGATTTATTAATCTATAATTTCTAAATTAGAGAGAAATGCTAAGATGACCGAATTGGGGTGCCACAATTTGAATTTCTGCCTAATATATTACTATATAATTAATTTTGAATAATTTAATCAAAATAAAATTTGAATTATATATTTTTAAATTATATATTAATATTTAAAGTGAAAAGTTTTATTTTAATCATATAAATATTAATTAATATATATTTTATCTAATTAAACGAAATTATATTTCATATTAACAATTAATTAATTAAGTGGGGTAATTTTATATTTTAACATCTTATCCCATCATATCCAACTTCTAAGTCCTCTTCTCCAAAACACGTTCAAACACCAAATTATAAATTCACTCTTCTTAAAAGGTGCCCCTTATTATAAACCATCCCTAATTTCAAATCTTTTCTCATTCTAAATCTACCAAAATCATCTCCTGCTGCCAAATGGGTTGTAGATGAATTGTTTGGGGGGAGTCGGAGTCCTATTACCTCCCAAGGAATAGAATTGAAAGGACAACAATGCCCATTTATACTGCTCTTGAAAAAGGGATATGTATACATACAAGCATGTGAATATCATGGGGATTTATCCACGACCACCAGAATTTTTACCTAGAATTTTTGAAGTCCCAGTTAGGTCAGCTAAATTAGCTTCTTCTTTTTTTCTCGTTTGGGCTAGTTTTGGGGGGTATTTTTGCTAAAATTTAACTTTTTTGGTTGCGTTTGGGGTGACTTTATGAGTTTATTAGCTATAATAGTTCAGTTTTTTTAGCTATCCCAAACGACACAAGTTATTTTTTAGCTAGCCCAAATGGGACCTACTTTTGTTTGCAGGTTTTTCACAAAAAACTTTTTTCATCGTTTGATTAAAATTTTATACTTTTATGACGAGAGGATTATGAGAAATATAAAAAAAATAATCATTTTTTTAAAAATTCATTAAAAACAAAATCTAACATATTTGTCGATTAGAAATAATTTTTTTTGTCTTTGGTGATTTTGATGATTTTTTTTTAAAAAAAAATCACAAATTTTATGTTTTTAGATTAATTTCATCCAGATGAACTGAAAAAAATAAATCTCAACTAAAATAAAAAATAAATTCATTAAATATAAAAAACCTTGCAAATCAAAGAAGATAAATTAGCTCTATTTTAATTCTGTATAAAGTTCTGCTATTTTTTCTAAAGTAGCAAAAATGGTACATACATACTTTGCTAAAGTGGTTCATATGTTGCTAAAGTTGTGTTTGTTCTTTCTTTAGTCTTAGATGAGCAAATTTGTCCAACTTGGGATAAGTCAATTTGTAGAAAAATGAATCTCTATCATCAAGTGTACTACAGGCCAAAAACTGCACCATTCATATGGTTTTCAATTCTCTCTTTGCTTGGTGGGGGTGGTAGTAATGAGCCATCAGGAGTTTCATGAAAACTTTTGCTCTAAATTTCGATTTGCACTTATTAATTTTTGTATTTTGGTCAGTCTTTCACTTGTGGACGGTGGGATTGATCCCGGATTAGTCGTTTCAATGGACCGGATACTAAATTATAAAAATAAATGAACAACAAATAAAGAAATTAAAAAATTAAGAAGGGAAAAGAAAAGAAATTCCATATATACAGAGATATCAAATTGTAAAAATTTATTTACGACAAGAATCCCTCATCTAGTTCAAGAAATTTACGAATCCACTCCAAAGTCGAGGGGTTCTCACCGGAGAAATCGAAGAAATCATCAAGATCAAACTTGATTTTGGAGTCATCATCACCCTGAGAGGTGTTCTCTTC
This sequence comes from Actinidia polygama, assembly GCA_030159135.1. NCBI lineage: Eukaryota > Viridiplantae > Streptophyta > Magnoliopsida > Ericales > Actinidiaceae > Actinidia > Actinidia polygama. The sequence continues at coordinate 7,879,946 of BRYF01000023.1, read as the reverse complement.
TTTCACCTCCTCCTTGGCCTTCTCTGAAATCCTTCTTTTCTTAGTCTTGGAGCTGAATTCTCTTGTTGTTCCTTCACTTTGTTCCTCCCTCTGGTTTATTTTCTTGCTCAAATAAGAATTCCAATAGTTCTTGATCTCATTATCTGTTCGTCCCGGTAGTCTTCCGGCAATCAAAGACCACCTAAAAATGAACTCAATTGTTCAAGAGCACTAATATATTGAGAAATTTTTTACAAATAACGCATAAATTTTTTACAAATAACGCATACAGAATGATGTGGTGAACTACAATCTTATCATTTGAAGAAAAAAAAAACTATCAAGATATCTTACTATCTCAGAAGTGTCAGTGGCACATTGTTCTGAACGAATATTCTTGTATCCGAATTACGAAGATGTTTGGTTCAATTTTCAGAATTAGTTCAATTTGCAGCAAAATTTTTCAAAAACTGTTTTTGGAAACAACAAGGCATAGAAGATTATGGAAAATGAGATAACAGACCTGTTTCCTAGGAGTTTGTGAAGCCTAAGAATCAAGTCTTCTTCTTGGTCTGATATGTTTCCTCTTTTGATGTTAGGTCTTAGGTAGTTGAGCCATCTTAATCTGCAACTCTTACCGCACCTATTCAGCCCTGCAATTAAAGATTTAAGGATCATATATGTGTGTGTGTGTGTGCGCGCGCGCGCGCGCATGTCTTTGTGGATTATTTAAGAAAGACCTGCTTTGGCTGCAATTGTCTTCCACCTCTTTGGGCCATGGATTTCAATAACCTCAGCTAGTTTTTTATCTTCTTCAGCAGTCCATGCACCACCCCTGTTCAATTCCTTCTTAACAAAAGCCATTTCTTTCTCCGTTCACACTTCTGCCACTGCCTTCCCTTTTGTGTGTGTGTGTGTGTGTGTGTGTGTGTGTGAGAGGGAGAGAGAGAGAGAGAAAGAGAGAGAGGGAGAGATTTAATTGGTTCTTAGAAACATCTACCATTCTTGCTGCATGAGAGGAATTCAACTACCATTTGTATTTGTCCGTGAGCGGTGTTGTACCACATTCTGATTCATCTTCATAAATTGGGTACAAGAATCTTTTGTCCCCAAGTGTTTTTGTTCCTTTCCGATATGATATGTTTATGTATTTCGGAATACACGTATCTCGAAGCAAAAATATGGTAGGTCAGGAAGCATATTAGGGGGCGAAGACTTTTTGAATTAAAGGATCTCAGTAAAAATCAAAGTTGTGTCTACATGAATAATTAGTTTGTATTTCAAAAGCACTAACTTAGTATGTTGACATTGTGCTCTTACCCAATAGTCTTAAAATCACATGAATGTTGGAGAACACAAAATTGGCCGAATCCAAAACTT
>BRYF01000023.1:7871087-7873587 GCA_030159135.1 Actinidia polygama | reverse complement strand
GAAGGCATTAAACTATTTTGTCATGAGATGACTCAAAGACGAACCAAGCATACACACACCAAAAGGCTAGGCGAAGCAACAATACACAAACAAACCCAACAGCTGTGATGCCCAAAGAGGGATAGCCTTACTCTAGGCAAAACATCACACAAGATAAACTAGCCTGCACCTTCTAGTCCTTGTTTGAAATTGTATTAAAGTTTCAAGTCATGAGAATCAACCTCTTCGCAAAAGGGATGTGGCTGAGACTACTTACTATCTCTATCATAACATGTGGATGCCACGGATACCACCATAGAACAACTGCAAATCCTCGCATGGAAATCACTTGTAGACATAAATGTTGGTAGCTTCGTCATTTAATGCCTATGGGTAGTTACAAAGACTACGCTTCAAAGAAATTATATTAAATTTTCACAGATGGGGATAACTTAAGTTTGATTATTTTTGAGTTCAAGTATTCGTAGACACCTATTTCCAAATGGATACCATTAGTATCAACTAAAGTTTCTGGGATGTAGGGCCGGCACCGATATTTAATTCCAGAAGCAAACATAGGCAAGCAGTAGAAGGCATTTAAATGATGATAATGGGACAAGAAAGGAGAACGCTAGCAGTAGAGCATCACTATAAGATGCTAAATTGTTTGGTACAAAAGTCAAATGTACACGAGGAAACCGATAGGGTGTTACAGGGGAAATAGTATAGTAGCTTGAAAATATTTACAAACGTACTCACCATATAGGGTGTGCCATAGCAATGATAAAGGTATATAGGTCTGAAGTCAGATCCTCGGTGATAGTTAGCCCCATGCCATGGAACAAGCATAGTTAACCACCAGTTTACCATCAAAGCCAAAATTCTGAGAAACAAAGTAACAGAACTAAATGAGTAACAAAAGTAAACAAAACCAGCAACAGAATTTATTTAAAGCTGCAAGGGAATGTGCAAGGATTTACATTCTCATTCACATTACAAAGAACAACAGCATTGGTCACAATAAAGTCCTTAAATTTATGAAGTCTAAATTAAATAGATGCATAGAAGTAACGGGAAAATCAAGTTATTTTGTTCTTAGCTGACAAAACTACGACATGAAAACCTTGCCAGCCGTTTAGACCCAATTCCAGCATTAATGAAATTCCTAAATCCAAATTGCCAAACGGAACACAAAACGGAAGCATATGTCAACCTCCTGTGTAATAGTTGGTATTCATACATTACACACTTGAAGCCTTTAAACGTTTCAGCAGAGAGGTGCCTAGATGTAAATGTATCCACCAACCATTATGAAGAGTGAAGGACAGCTTCACGTGGACTTGTCAAGCCAGTAACATCCAAAGTTCCAAACCCCTTTCAAAAAGAAATCATACCTCAACCTCCTGTGTATAGTTATTATTCATGCATTACACACTTGAAGCCTTTAAATGTTTCAGCAGAGAGGTACCCAGATGTAAATGTTTCCAGTAACAAATACATACCAAAAATGGAAGAATGAAGACTTAAATATTCCATCTAACAACAGGCATTTTAACCGAAATTGTACCAGTACGTGATCAAAATTCTAATTACCTCCCTTGGGTACAGCCCAATCAGAGTGGTTTCACCAACGCGTTGTGGCATGGGGGGTTTCCATTTTGTTTTTTGTGGCAAGCGTTTTATTACCAAAACAGAGAAATATTCTACATTAAGCTATTCCAGATAACTATTGACACACTCCTAATGGTACTGCAAAGGAGGCAAGCTGAGAAGGAATTAAACTATTCATCATGAGATGATTCAAACACTAACCGTGCCTGATCACACACAAAAATAAATTGGATTTTTTAAATAAAAAAAAATTATAACCCAAAGGCTAGGCAAAGCAACCACCACATAAACAAACCCAACAGCTCTGAAGCCCCAAGAGGATAGGACGCCCTACTACATCCTGAGAGGCTAGGCAAAATATCACAAAAACTAGACCACAACTCCTTTCTAATAATCGCATTCAAGTTTCAAGTCACTCGAATCAACTTCTTCGGTTTAGACTGCTTACTATCTGTATCATAACATGATATACGTGGAAGCCACAGATACCACTATAAAACGATTGCAGATTCTCACTTGGAAATAACTTGTAGACGTATGTATAGGTGTTGGTAGCTTCATCATTAATGGATGTGAATAGTTACGAAGATAACACTTGAAAGAGATTGTAACCAATTTTCACATACTAGCTAACTTAACTTTGATTATTTTTTAGTTTAATTATTTGTAGACACCTATTTCAAGATGGATATCATTAGGATCAACTATTCTGGGATGTAGGGCAGGCTCAGATGTGAGTAACCAATTCAATAGATGTGAGCAAGAAACTCAATATATGTGGTTTCCACTTCTTCAAAGTCTGACTGAAATTCGATTCCGTGAAATATGTAAACTATCCTACAGTAAATTTCAACCGTATCTAGAGTCTAGGCATAACAAACAAATAGACCTCTTGGTCCTTGAGCATAAT
>BRYF01000023.1:7846087-7848587 GCA_030159135.1 Actinidia polygama | reverse complement strand
GATCATTTTGAAATAAAGGACAAAGTGGACATATGTAATACTTGAAGGCTATACTTGATACTAAGCTACGTCTACCAATCTCACGTTTGATGTATAATACTAGGGATTGAACTAATTGTCTCACACCAATGATGGGCTCCACTCATTATCTCGTAATCACATGTCCAATCAAACAAATGATAAGATTAATTTGGAGACAAATTTTGTCCTCAAAGTAGATGTTGTCAAAATAATCAAAATCGCGAAGTCTCGAGTCAAGGAGTCATGCGATCAAACACAGAGGGGAAAGTAAGAAATGCAGTATTAAGGGGGGCCAAAGTTTCGATGCCAGGTGAAGTTTACATAAATTGGACACAAGATCAGTTACGAACTAAACCATATCGACAAAAAAATGAATAATTGATCTAAATCAAGGAAAAATAACTTTTGAGAGTGAAAGTCAGAAAGGTAGTTCTTTAAATGTTCAAAGTGTGATTCACCCAAGAAAAAAAAAACTAATAATTGCAACAATCCCTGCCATTCCAATGGCAAATCGAAAAAAAATTGAATAATTAAAGAACTAAATCGAGGAAACATAACCTTAAGAGTGAAAGTGAGAAAGGTAGTTTCTTTAAAGGTGCAAAGTGTGATTCACCCAAGAAAAAAAATCACATGAATGCAACTCACCTGCCCTTCCAATGATCTTGGGCTGCTCTCACTCCCATCCCAAGCTAACTTTCTCTCTCTTGAAAGTTTGTTGACAGATTGTTTTTAGGTCAGTGGACAGACAAACAGAAATCAATTAAATAGATGCTCGAAAGTTACAGGGGACTTGTCCAATGCCGGCAATGATGATGTGAAAATTAAAAATTCACAAATAAATTGATCGTATAATAGGTGGTCCAAGTGACCTTCTTAAAGCATTGGTCTGCTCTAGTTCATGTTTCTTGAGCCCATTGGCCACTATGGAATCAGGATCGGCTTTGGGATTTGGAAAGAAATAGAAAAAAAAGAGGGTTAAAATGGTCATTTTTTCTAATTTGGACAAGAAGAGGCAATTGGTTAAGAAAAATGTTATGGGTACCCCAATATTGCATCCCAAATGCACACCTAGGTGAGGTGGAGCATTTGGATTGACTGACATGACTGAGTAGACCCCACACCCAGTCAATTCAAATGCTTCATTCACATCACCCAAGTGTACATTTATGGTGCAATATTGGGGTACCCATAGCAGTAGTAATAGGTCAAACATTCATGTTTAGTTGTTGTTTTCAAAATCAACTTTTTGAAGAACAACTTTCAAAACTTTTGTTTGAGTTGACAGTTTCCGAGCCTTTATATTTTTTGTAAAAGAACACGATTTTATTTGGTTTAGTTTCCAGACTCAATTTTACAGAAATTTTTTTCCAAAAATTATTATTGAATTTGTTTCCCTTATTTCCATATATTATTAATTTTTTAGCAAAAATATTTTTTGAGAATTTGAAGACATATTTTTTATTATTTTCTCAAAATGAGTTTTTATTTTTGAAAAATTTTCTGAAAATAAATTTCGAAAACCATCAACAAAATAAGTTTTCTGAAAACTATTATGCAAAACTACTCGACTTTTTTTTAGTAAACATTAAAAATATACTCCTATCTTCAAATACTGAAAAATCATTTCATCTAAAAAATGAATTCATAATATATGAAAAAGAAAAACGTCTTAAAAGTGCTTGTTTTGGTGGAAAGAGAGAAGAAGATTTCCTCCCACCAAACATGGCGTCAGTGGAGATTGACCTACATGTTTCACAAGATGCCCGGTTATTGATGCCCGTGACAAATTATTTATATATTTTCCAAATTAAATTGAAAAATTGAAATATAAGATATTCGGATGTATAGTTTAATAGAAGTCAAATGTGTTCCACTATGAAGGACTCCCTTGAAAGATTCAGAAATGATGCAAGTTTTGTTGTGTGGATCACAATCTGTAGGGCAATGGTGATTGAATATAAATTTTTTAGAAAAAGGAATGTTATATATTAACAACTTGTTTGTTCATAAACTTGGGTCCTGTTTGACCAGCTTTTTTTAGTTTTTTTTGTATTTAATAAATTTTTTACACTATTTGATTAAAATTTTTATATTATTCTGGTTCTTCTTAATGAAAAAAAATTGAAAATTAGAAAATTTTGTTCAAATTTGAAAAAAAAATCACTAAAAACAAAAAATATTTTTTACTCGAAAACCAAAGCATAAAAAAATAGGCCAAACTGGACTATAGACGATCTATTTTCTATTTCAGGATGTTGAATCCTATAACTTTTATATTTTCTTTTCCTCACCAAATTCTTAATCCAAACACAACTTTAAAAAAGTGTCAATATTGCAACTATTAAATAGTACCCGGCTGCTTCACTGTGTTTGGCAACTGGAGTCAGTTGCAACTTGGCAACGGATGCGGAGTTGCAACCCGGCAGTGACCCCAAAACGACGTCGTTTTACCTCCAAAATGTAAATCCCCCAAAACGAC
>BRYF01000023.1:7838587-7843587 GCA_030159135.1 Actinidia polygama | reverse complement strand
ACTTAAAAATAGAATATGATTCACTAAAAAAAATTAATAATTCACCTATCGGTGCAATTTATTCTAGTCCAATAAAATATACATTCTTAATATCTAGAGTAAACCATGTTTTATCTAAAACACCTAGATAATGTAATCGAGCTTACCCAGTTAGTTATTTTCTTAAATTATTAAATAGATAGTTGGCAATTATTTATTATAGGACTCATTTTGTTTGTTTATTTAACCTTTTCTAATTTTTATTGTGATTTTGATAACATTATTTGATGGTAGGGGTTTGAAATCAAGAATTTTTTTTTATAACTTAGTATTCAACCTAAGGATCAACTAATCGAGGATCAATCACACTCGTCCACTGGAGGATGACCGGATTAAAGTCAAAACTGTATGAACTAATCTAACTCAAGAATTAATAGTACTAAGAAAACTTCAAATATAAAACATCGAGCCTCTAAGCGCAGATTTCCGGGTCAACCCTAAGAAAATAAAACTAAGGAGTTGGTGGGATAAAACACATCTGTGATCTACCTTTCTTGATAGCCACAGAGGTTATACACGTAAATAATGGACTAGGGTAGGGTAGGGTGTTCGTCTAAATGATGTTGAAATTTGTTGATTGTGATGTGGTTTCAGATTGGCCACTCACACTCTATTGACGTTGAACCGATCTCAATAGTCAACGTCAATGTGTAATTGTGAACACGTCGTGATACAAAGAGGCGAAACCAAATGAAAAGACAAACAAATAAATAAAATAAAATAAACCATGCACTTTTCCTTGATTTTTACAAAAGAACATTAATAGCTTGATATCCAATTTTTGGTCGTAATTTTTTTTTAAAAAAAAATATATTTTAATTGTTTTGGTTTTTGAATTTTATCATCTGTAATAAACTTTTTTATGGTCAAAATTTTATAATTTGTTCGGTATCTTTTAACAAGAAAAATGTAATAATGTAAAAATTTTGTTCAAATTTTAAAATAAAATCCACTAAATATAAGAAATTAACCAAAGAGTAAAAGTTATTCTCTTTTGACTTTAGTGATTTTTTTAAAATAAATAAATAAAGATTTTTATATTTTCAAAATTCTCTCACCAGAGAAACAGGAAAGTCTAAAATTATGATTAATAGGTTAAAAGATTTCACTAAAAGCTAAAAAACGAAAAAACACAATTTCCAAATCAGCTACAAAAATTGGGCCTATTGGGCCTATTGAGAGAGAGAGAACGCTCTCAATTGTGAACTCTATCAGAAGCCATTTCCAAGGCCAGAGCTATCAAAGAGGGATCCCATATTGGGCCTCTCTTCCCAGTCCATAACGGCCCAACTTGGCCCATGACGAGAAATTCGCGTCCCATGACATAAGAAGAGAAAGATTTTCTTGGGCTGGATTTAGGCCTGTTTGGGCTGGCTGAGTCTAGTGGCCGTAGTCATATACCTTTAAAATGCCTAATCTTTTTTTTTTTTTTTTTCCTTTTCCCAATGGGTAGAAGAATATTTACATTTACAATTATTAAAAAATATGATCAAATTTGACAACCCATCACATTAACAAATCCCACAACACAAACTCACAACCACCTACAGAATAAACCCAACAAATAGCTCAAATGACGAACAAATCATCAATTATCGTCTCGAGACACAATTGACGCCTTGACCTCCCCTTAAATATACCAAATCATATCATACAATCGTACAAGTCATGCGGAAAACGCTTAGCCGTGTGGTCCAACAACAAGAGTGTACTTCAAAAGAATGCTTATGGACGTATCAAGTCATACCACAGACATGTTTTACCATACAAAGCTTTCGCTAAACATGTTTACCGAGATCTATTGTGATTACAAGCTATTTTGTAGGGACAGTTTCAGCCCAAATCTCTCTCATTTGCAAAATTTGTTGAGCAAGAGAAATCAAACATCGGCATCAGAACAGCTTCAATAAAAAATAAAAAATAAAAATAGTTTTAGTAATACAAGCCATTATTAAATATAGCTGTTCTACGCAAACCAAATGTACAGGGGAAAAACGTGAATATCCTATTCATTTAGAAAGAAGGAAAAGAAATAAAGAAGAAAAGAGGATATGATTTGGTACCCATAAATTGCTGAGCGCGACTCATAAAATAGTGGATCCCAAATAAGTATATTGTGCTTCTCTGTTCCTGATGCCAAGCTAACTGAGTTCATTATATGCCAGTCTCACCAGTTCATAACACATCTTCCATGGGATGAACAGCGCAATAGGACAATCTTTAAAATCTTCAAGTAAAAAGCAACTTAGCAGCTGTCATTAACTAGGTTATTGTCCACAGCTCTATCAAATACCATCACCATTCCAACCTGTTGTAGGGATAATTTTGTAAGAAGATTGAACATTCAGCAGATGGAAGTTCAAATAGTAAAAGGGATGCTTATCCAAAAAAATGCAGGGGAAATATGATGTTCATAACAAATAAAAGCTTCCCAAGAAATTCAAGTTCTTTATTTGAATGCTTGGGATGCTTACCAACAAGGTCAGGGAAGTTACCCCAAACAACACGGAGACCAATCAAAGAGAATGTGTCATCAAAACCTAGTTACTTGTTGCAGCATTTGAGAAGCATTTGATTGTGAAGCCAACTGATCTGAACTCGGGGAAGGTCTTATCAGGTGGTTGTTGCCAACTGGGTTGATGAGCCCATGTCTAGGTACCTCTTTACTGTTATTCATATTTGTTTCAGAGTTTGACGGCTCGATCAATGCACGTATCTAACATAGAAATTCAAGTTGATAAGACATGTTACTATCACATGAAAGAAGAAGAATGATGAAATGCAATGTAAATAATTCTGCTCACCAAATCCAGACGTTTCTTGTGGAGATCACTTGACGGCTGCATGCACAATTCAAATTTAAAAATATATCAAAATAGATCTAACAAACTAGGTTTAATCTAATTATAATCAAGATTCAAGAGTAGTTTTACATCTGGAGTGCTTAAAGGACACTTCAGAGGACAATTTTAAAACCAAATAAAGCAGTCAAAAAGAGAAATGAATATCCACATAAGAACCATAAGTAGTTAAAATACATATAAAAAGTAGTAGTAAAATACATGACACAAGGAGGAGCATGCAGGAATACTGGCCACTATATGCCAAAAGAAGTGGAAGCACTTGTATAGCTTAGACGGAGCTTGAAGCAGCGAACATAGTAGAGAAAGCCCCAGCGCTAGTCTAGCTAGTTAAACTTTTTCACCTGACTGTTCTATTATCAGACAACTCACTAACACTTGAGGGCTCAAAATTGTTGACTCATAATGGAGCTACCACTAATATCTGCTTCCATTCCTGGGCATTGATATTCCTCTCAGTGACAGTGCCTTCCTTTTTTGAATCAGGAAACTTATAAAGTTATATCCCCAAAATCATAGATGTGCTCGCTGCACATGGCAATTATACATTCAAGCTTACTACTACTTTTTTATTTCAGATGATGATAGCTAAAATGGACCAATTTTGTGTAATCTTGAATGGTCTATTGAAACTATCAAACTCATGCATAATATAAATATATACATATAGAAGGCTAAGATTTTACGGTAAAGTTAGCAAGTTATGGGCTCAATCTGATCTTACATCAATGGTTCAATGGTTCATCTTGTAAGACCTGTTGGGATGATAATCACGCAAGAAAATCACTTCGATCAGGTATTGGTAGCACATGATCACATTTTTATCAAAATAGCAAACATAAATTTCAGAATTCACCGGCCATTTTTTATGCAAATATTATTTGATCATTTGATTACCGATTCGTTCAATCTAGGTGTCTTAAAAGATTGTTAGGGATAAAGTCATAGCCTTCTATTATTAGCATTTTGGAGTAGAAGCTTTTATTTTGCTGTGTATTCGGGAGTTTCAGAATCGAGTAAGGGGGAACCACAACATTCAAGACAAACAGTATCAGATTAGCAAACAAATGCTTGTGCCAAGTGATCCACTGAACCAGAAAACAAAATCTTATAAATAAACGTAAAATGCTTACATAGTTCTGTTGGTATTTCCTCTCTTCACTTGAGAAACCCGGAATGGTCAAACGCCAATTTTTCTCTGCAAATGATTTGATTCAATGTCAAGATTCCCAATGTCTAACATTAAGAAAAAAAGGAAAATCAGTGAACCATGCAATTGTATGGTGCGTGTCATCGGAATGGCAATGCCAATGCAAAATGAATAGGTAGAGTAATAACTAATAAGCCTTGCATCATGAGGAATAACTTTACAGTTTATATAATACATAAATATGTGCTCACTTTATCTACTAGTTTATATATATGTTAATTTCGTTCATTTTTTGAGAACCCAAAAATTTACTACAAGAGCAAGATTTTCTAGTGTGCTCCAAACAGGAAAGGAAAGAGAGAGAGAGAGAGAGAGAGAAGTTTTTAGAAACTGTTTCCTACAATTACTTTTCTGTAGTAAGATGTAGCCCTAGGTTTGTTTACAAAGAGGAATTACAAACTTATTAACTTATGCTTGATTTGAATTACAGCTTTAAACCACACTTTCCCTAATCCATCTCACGTAAATAGCTGAAGTTGCTGAACCCTTATGCTATAGGTAGTTTCTAAAAAGTTTGTTTTAAAAAAAAAATAGTGAATTTCTGAATTTCTAAGTTTCAAAAGTTGTACAAGATTATTAGTGTGCCTCCAACAATTAGGATGGCTATGTGGAGCTGTCTAACAAGATGAGAATAAATTCCATGCAATTGATGGAGAAAATTTGGGGGGTGGGGGGTGGTGTGGTGGTGGTGGTGGTCTGGACATGGGAGGTTTTTTGGGGTCTAGTGGGGACTCCGGCAGGAGGGTGGTGGTGGCCGGGAATTGTTCTTTGGCAATAATGGCGGGGAAGGAGTTTTGTTTGGGGATCTGACATTTCTGGGTGTCTAGAGCAGGTGGAAGCCCCATTTCCAGTTTGTATTCCAATTGATTTGATAGAGGTAGCTGGCAGTG
>BRYF01000023.1:7826087-7831087 GCA_030159135.1 Actinidia polygama | reverse complement strand
GGAATTGAATGGATGGACCACATGGGTACTAATTGGTCAAATGAAAACTATAGGGACGAAAGAGAAATTTATCGTAACAAAGGGACCAACGATGAAACTCATAACAGAAACACACACAGAAGAGGGTCCTCTGTGTACCCTCAAATCGCTAACTACAATATCATCTCTCTCTCTCTCTCTCTCTCTCTCTCTCTCTTCATGATTTCAGGGCCTCTGCCCAATTCTAGCCTCCCCAGACAGGCGCAGATTTGACTCCACCGCCGACCTTTTCCGCACTTTCTTGGGGTTTCTTTCTTTTTCTTTCTCCTTTTCTCGGAAAATACGTTGCCGAAGTTCAACGGCATACAAAATGCCGAGAAAATACAAGATTTGATTCTTGTCCCAGCGTTTGTGGTGAGGTGATGGGTATGTTTTGTTTTCATTTTTTTTCTTTTCTTACATCGATTCGTTTCTCACTCGGAAACACATATTTTACAAACGATTAGATCGCGCTCTCATAGCTCAATTATTTTCTGTAAGTTATCCGAGCAATTGAATCATTTTGTAAGAAAATTCAAATTTTGCTTAGACCCTTTTGATTTGATCTTTTTGTTTCGATTTTTGTAATAATTTTGATTTCTCCGAGTTTTGAGATTCAGCATTCATAATCAGAGCTTTGGGACAGGTTTTGGAGAACATAAAAGAGAAAGATCCCTTTTATGGTAAAATAACATGCTTTATGTACGTACGTGTTAGAAGAAGACCCTTTTTCTGATACTTTGATCATTTCTTCTTCATACATTGTCCCTAATGAAAGCACAATCTTTGGATTCCTTTGCTTGTCATGCTTTATTTGCTTTGCTGTTTAGTACTATACAAAGATAATCATGGGTAGTTTATAGAAATCAAATTTAACAAAGCTTTATGCTCTTGGTGGTTGTTTTGAGAATTACTTTTATTTGTTTAGTTAACTGTTTTCGAAAGGATTTTTTAGTAAAGACGTATTCCAATTCTCAAAAACTATCTCCGCTTAATTTTTTCTTCTATCCTGTCCTTAAGCTCAATTCTTTATTTTTAATAGTACTCCTGTTTTCTTGTTTAGCTTACAATTGATCTTATGTTTTTGATGCAGGATTGGAGTAGTTTTCATTTAACAAAAGTGTGATTTGAAATGGAAGGAGACATAATTTCAGGCATTGTCAATGGAAGCCAAGTAGACAGCAAGGTATTACAGGGATTTCAGAACAACTTTGTCCAAGTCCAAAACATTTTGGACCAGAACAGATTGCTAATCAATGAGATTAACCAGAACCATGATTCAAAAATCCCCGATAATTTAACCCGAAACGTGGGTCTGATCAGAGAGCTCAACAACAACATTAGAAGGGTCGTTGATCTTTATGAAGGCCTTTCTAGCTCTATGGCCAAATCCGTGGAAGCTTCATCTGAATCGGGTGAGACTATAAAATCAGACGGAAAAGGAGGACCGAAGAGAATAAGATCTGGGTAATTTTGTCGAACCAAGTTCTTCGAAGAAATGTGGAGTCCTTAGTTGTAAAGAAGAACGAGATTTTTAATCTTTGAACTGGTATAAATTGATTTAGATGTTTTAATTTTTAGTCTCAGTGATTTGCCTCTAGTTTTCACCTTTTTCTCTAGAAATAACAGTTCAATATTAGCCACCATTGTTATTTTGAATTAAACATGCCTTTGTGGCGAATTGATATCTGTATTAGTTCTACTGATTGGTTTCCTAAATGTTGCATACTCTTTAACCATATCTTTCAGTTTTAACCTCATTTTTGGATCTTAAAAGATTACTTTCTGGCTAATTTATGAGATCATGAATTGTTGGAAAGGCCTAAATCTGATTTGGGTATTGGTTATTTGCCTTGAAATATATTGGCCACCATTAGTTATTTTGTACACTGCTATCTGTATTAGTTCTACTGATTGGTTTCCTAAATGTTGCATTCTCTTTAACCATTATTGTATTAGTTCTACTGATTGGTTTCTTAACTTGTTGACCATATCTTTCAGTTTTAGCTTCATTTTTGGATCTTAAAAGTTGCTTTTTGGTTACTTTGTGGGGATCATCATGAATTGTTGTTCTGGTAATCCCAAGTTTGATTTCTTAAATTTCTCATTGAGTATTGTGGAAAGGCCTAAATTTTATTTGGGTATTTATTTGTGATTTGCCTTGCATCATGCTCTTCTGATGAACTTATTTTTTTTCTTCTGCTTTTTGATGGCAACTTTCAACAACCCTCTTTATTCTTTTCCCATGTTTGTCTAAAGGTATTCCTTCCATTGTCTGTATCCCAATTAAGGCTTGAAAGGGAATGGTTGGTATATACCGTTTTTTATAACCTTGACCGACACCCCTAAACAAGTACTTATCTGTCTGTTGGGATTTTTCACCATTTCTAAACGCGAACGGAAGCACATACACGCACACACCACAAGGAAAGTCACACGAGGATCTACGTTATTCGGCCTACACTGGCCTACGTTCACATGTGAGAGAAATAATATACTATATTTTGTGGAGTGTAGATATATTCCGTAGAGTGTAGACCGAAAACACTAAAAAAAACCTGACAGCCAAATCTAAGTTCCGAAACAATTTCTGTTTCCCATTCGAGGGGGTATTTTCTTGTCTCTCTCTACATTTCTACTCCTTTGATCTAATCTCTACAAATTTTTTAAGTTACCTAGAGTTCTTATTTATAGGCAAATCTAAGAAATCTCAATCCCCATAAAATTATTAAAACTCGTGCATATTGTTTTCCCAGTGGATTTCAACTCTATATTCCATCCAATTTTTTTTTTAAAAAGTCAATAATTAGGTTCCGTAGAATCCAAGACATATGCCCAACACTATGCTGTCCAATTCTCAATGTACTTGTGGGGAAGAGAGGACATTGCATTCCTGAGTATTATTTTGTCTTTGGGCTGAAATGCTTTTGTTTGAAGAAGGTAAAACACAATCACAAGACTAATAAAGAATCTCATAAAGTTGGAGGATTAGGCTTTTGACCTCTGTTTTGTCCCCAACTAACTAATGACAATCTCTTGAAATTTGTCTAGTGGACAGAGTCAGTTAACAAAAGAGTTTATTTTTTTAGCTAGACCTCAATTCCTTACTTGTCTATTTTTATAATAATAGTCTTAAAGTTAATTTTATCTACTCCTTTCTTGACTCAATTCTTCTGTAATTGGCCTTCATGTTTCATCTTCCAAGCCATCAAACCATGCAGAAGTAACAGCTTGTTGAACCTGTACAAACGAGTCCTGATCTACTTTGTTCTCTTCTATTCATTTTTTAAGACTACACCTGAGATCATTCCATTTTATTTTATTTACAGGATTTCGCTTATTTTAATTGGTTTGTGAAAGTAGTATCTAAAACCAAGAAGATTATTATATCATTTTGATTTTTACCCTAGCCAGTACTAAATAAATTAGCCTCCTAATATTTGTTAGGCTCAATCCAATGAAGTCCGTAGTGCTGTGAAGTAAAAAATGGTTTTTCCAGATGAAATGTAAATTGGATTCAGGTAAAAAAGGAGAAAGATTTTTCATTCTTTATCCCAGAAGAAATGTAGCCATGAAAGAAGGATTAAGTATAACAGAGGGGTAGAGTTATGAAACACTTCTTTCTTTCATAATTTGGACCTTAGCTCCATGGAATAATATGCTACTGCTGAAATATGAAAGGATTAAAATATTAGATCAAAACACTATGTATGTATGGTATATGTGAGTGAAGTTCCACATCGCCTGAATACGAAGGCATGTATCTTCTTATAAGCCCTTGGACAACCCTCATCTTGTAAGCCGATTTTTTTAGGGTTGAGTCAGGCCCAATGGGTTCATCTAACATGGTATCAGAGTTAGGTTCCGAAAGGCCTTCTCCTCTTGGACCTCTTAGCTCACGTTCTCGTCATGAGTGAAGTCCCATATCGCTTGGATACGAAACCCTCACCTTGTAAGCCGGTTTTTAGATTGACTTAGGCCCAATAAATTTATCTAACAGTATGAACTGCCTAAATAAGAATTCTATTGAATTCTCTTTATGATAGACTTTGAAAGGGAAATGAATGCTAAAATGCCAACCTACGTCTATTATTAAAAAATACTACTCTACCAATCTCATGTCACATTATATAAAACTATAAACTCACTTGAGTGGCATTCGTTATTTGCCAATCAAGCTGAAATAAAAAGGAGTTATGTTTATTGTCAATCAAGTGAAAGGTGGAGGGAGTCTCACATGTCCGCTAAATTTTTAAAAGAAATTTTAACTGGGTTGGTTTTGAATTTTTTAATCAAATTTTTATATTTTTGATTTTGGTTTTTTATTTTTAAAAAATCAAAAAAATGTTAAAAAAATATCATATAATTTGAAAAAAATATCACTTAATACAATTTTTTTTTTACATTTTTTGAAAATTTAATTTTTTAATTTAAATAAAATTTCATATTTATTTTTTTTATAAAAAAAATATAAAAATATATTTTATTTAATTACAAAATATAAAAAAAATTATTAAAAAATCTCAAAAACAACTGAGGCGAAACTGGGTCGTAATTTTATAAAAAATAAAATTACTATCCGGACTCCAAGCCCACGTTTCCAATCCAGTTTATAAAACGCCATTTCGGTTCGGGAACCATACGATGGTAAAACAAGCGTAATAGAAAAAGTGAGTCTTCTTCCGAACCCATCATTATCGGTATCATCTTCTTCTTTCGATAATCTTCTCAGTTCCCTCTTTCTCTCGATCTCTCTCCCTCTCCCTCCCTCCCTCTCCCTCTCTAATCAATCGCTGAAATCGCTCAAACTCCGTCAATCTCTCTCTTCGACCGGTCTCATTCAATCGATTTCCCTCTCTCTCTCTCCAACCCACCCCACCCACCCACCACCCACCCCACCCACCCGGGTTATTCGACAATGTCAATTGGAGGCTCCAAATAATCACCAGCGGTACATTATATGGTGAGTTTCTTCTTGGTTT
>BRYF01000023.1:7816087-7818587 GCA_030159135.1 Actinidia polygama | reverse complement strand
TGCTTCTGAAGATACTATCGAATGGCATGACCATTCCTATCCTGTGCATTAGAGCAATCCAGGATGTATGTGAAGTTATTGCTTGTCATTTTAGTTTACGTTAATTTTTTTTTTTTTTTGGTGGGGTGGGGTGGGGTGGTGGTAACATTTCGATTAGATAATGAAACAGTTATCATGTGTCGATGTTTACATTCCTTTAATGAATCTTATCTCATATTTTCAATTAAAGATGTGGAGTATTGCTGCCCTCCTTTTTCGCCTGCTATAATTTTCCAGAACCTACAATGTGCCCTACTTATAAAGTCCTAAGGTATCACAGACCATTCATGAAAATCTGACCGGGAAAAGGATTTGTCAACTTTTTTCTACTATTTCATCTGTTAGAACCTGATGGATATGTCCTTGTTGTGCTAACCAGAAGTCAATTTCTGGCAGCCTGTTTCTGAGTCAGAGAAAGATGAGCAGTATCAAGAAATAAAAGCATCTGAGCTGGAGAAAGATGCTGGGCTGAAACACATGGATTCATCTGGGTATTATTCTGATGACTACACAGGACCTGTGCCCACAGCAAGAGGTGGAATGAGAAGAAAACATCATCGACCTTGGACTCTCTCTGAGGTTGTTAAACTAGTTGATGGTGTGGCAAGGTATGGTGTTGGCAGGTGGTCTGAGATAAAACGGCTTGCCTTTGCATCCTACTCATACCGAACTTCCGTTGATTTGAAGGTATCAGTGTATAGTAATGGATAGGGTATTCTATCAGGCCAACACGTTACAGGACTATGATTTAATTAGCCTGAGAACAACTTTCCATTTTGTAGGACAAGTGGAGAAATCTGCTGAGAGCTAGCTTTGCAAATTCGCCTGCAGAAAAAGGGGTGAGCTATATCATTGTGTACCATATTATTTTTGTTAGTGAATTTGAGTTTGTGGGCGTTCCAGTCTTTCAGGAAAGAACAAATTTTCATTCCTTAGGCGTGGTAATTCAGTCAAAGTTTCTTTGAAAGGGAAAAATGAAGAATTAAACAATGTAGCTGGACTTTTTGCAAACGTGACCAAGTTATTTCTCGTCCTCTGTCAAATTAGTTATGGTGTTTTTTTATTTGCGTAGTTTTGGGAGTACTTTAATAGTTCCTTACGTGGTGGATATTGCAGATGCTGAGTTCCCGGAAGCATGTGTCTGCGCCAATCCCTGCTCCGATTCTGTTACGAGTGAGAGAGCTTGCTGAAATTCAAGCACAAGTCCCACCAAATCTTAGCTCAAGCAAGTTTGGTGCGTATGACGATAGAAATGTACATGAAACAAGATCAGGTTACTTGTAGCTTTGTAAATCACGCGCTGAAGTGTTTTAAGTAGAAATACGGACTCTAGATCAGTCTACTGTTCAAATCTGTTTTCTAGTTTTTGGTTTATTGGTGCTCCTGTTTATGGAAGATTGTTAGTCCACTTGTATAAATGTATTAAGAAAATGTCACAGTTATCTAGCGACATTTCCTTTTAGATTTTTGGCCATGCTGGTCTTTGCAGTAGTTTTTGAGCAGTGCTACTTGGGTTAGGCCGATAAGCAAAAGCCAAAAGACGTGTCCATGCAAGACTAATCATAGTATCATATGTAATGATGGGATTGCCCTTATTCTACCAAGGAATTTTCTTTACAAACAGATCTCTCTTCTCAAATCCAAATGGTCCGGCTCACAAAAAAATGATTGGAGATGTAATACTACATGTTGAATCAAGCTTGACATGAAATCAAGCTTGACACGAGTCAACGTGACGACCCATTTGCATTTTTTTCACCAATGATTCTTCGTGTCCTCACAAATTGATTAGTAAGTTTTGAGTTTTAATCTCTCTACAGTCAGTATTGGGTCGGCACAAAGGGTGGAGAAGATCTGACGAGTGAGCCAGAGCTGGCAGGTAAACAACGCAGTGACCGATATGGGGAAAGGGAGGTCTTGGAGGGCAACAGAGTTGGCATTAAAGGAAGAGGGAATCGATTTGTTTTCGTTTTGGGTAGCAGAATTGGAACACAACCCATTCTTCACAGGTTGAGAGAGATCTAAGAGAGTTGGACAGAATTAGAATGACAAGAAAAAAATTGTAATTGTAAACAATTACCTATCAGTCAGTTTTTAAAAGAGGTGAATGGTATAGTTGAATTTCTATTATAATTACTTATTTAAAAAGATAAGTTGAAAAAAATTTAAAATGGAGTTTAAAAAATCAGCTTGTGTGGGTTATTTTTGGCCCATAAGTTAAAGTTGTGTCAAACACTGGCTCAACTTTCAAGACAAAAAAAAATATAAGTTGCTACTTATAAGCTCTGCCAAACATGCATTAAGTCAGCCGAATGAAGCACATGTTATGGACTGAAATCATGAACTTTAGAGACTTAATAGACAAATTTAGTAATTTATGACTATATATATAAAAGTGTGATAGCTTAAGGGGTAAAAGTATAATAAATACTTTACAATAATGAGTTTAACCCTAGCATTC
>BRYF01000023.1:7773587-7793587 GCA_030159135.1 Actinidia polygama | reverse complement strand
CGGCTGCAGCAAACAGCAGTAACAAGAATTAAAGTTCAAGTTGGAATAACCCAAGGTTCATTACTAGAAGGAGAAGAAGAAGAAGAAAAAGATCAGGCAGAGATGTATTTATTGAAGGGATACGGAGGATTCACATGCCTAGATCACAATAGGGGGAAGAAGGAAATAGGTGTGCGGATCGGTGCGGTAGAGAAGCACTAAATGAGGAAATGGGGTTTTGGTTATTTGGTTAAACGAGGAAATAGGAGTACGAATCTGGGCCCTTATGGCTGATGATCTTTGGGGTCATGGTGTTATTCAGTTTTGTTCTAAGGGCGTTTGAGGCCTTTTGTTCAAGAGGATAGAGTTCTTCCTATACTCGAGACTACCCTGAGATATTGAAATCTATTGATAACAAAACAAAGATGCATGAGATTTTACCACCACAGCTTGAGTGATGTGTAAATTCGGGTCACCAGAATAATAGAAGTTCAAACTAAAGGCGTTCCTCAGCCATAGAACCTTGAAGGACCACTGTTGTAATCTAGGTGCACTAACAAGAAGAAAATAGATAGATCCATAGATATGTGTGTATGTGTATATATGTATATGTGTATGTGTGTGTGTATATATATATATATATATATATATATATATATATATATATATATATATATATTAAAATGCAATAAAACCAAGGTAGATTTTCATCCTTTGGTGATTGACAATTCTACTACCATATCATTAAAGAGTGCCCCGGTCAATCTTCAGCTTTGCCACCACGCACAAGTGGGCAGCAAAACCAGAATAGGTCAATCACAGTTTTCTCAGTCAATACCCATGTTAAGCTGTTTTTAGATTTTACAACTTGTAAAACGCTATGATCAAGCAGATCGGCCAGGGAATACGATATAGCTACATACCATAGTCAGTTTAAATTCATTTAAAAACACATAATAATACGCTTTACATACCTGAAACGGACACGTCTAAGCTCCCTAGTGCCACCTGGCAATGCTCCGATAGTGATGTAGACTCCTGGTTCATCTTGTTCAACCCATTCAGTCTCCAAATCACTGGCATTGCTGGTGGACAACTCCCCTGAGCAATCTGCCTCTGTTGATGAACTCGTCCTTGAAAAAGCATCTACTGATGATATCTTGGTTTTTGCACCACTGACACTTGAGAGTTTGGGGGTCGAAGAAAGACCACCTGCATCATAGCAATGGAGGGATTGCATTGGGTGCTGGTCAACTGAATCTGATGAAGAATGGCCCATCTCTGTAGGACGGCGGAAGTTGTGTGGTAGGCTCTCTTTGCTGAGAGGTGGAGTCACAGGGCTGTCCTCTGCAGATTCAATCTTTGAACTCTGGGAAAGGAGGAAAAGTGCTTTTCAACACTGAATAGTATATGCCAAGACAAATTTCTTAATGAAATTATTGCATTATGCTCAGCACTGACACAATTTCTAAGAGCACAATCCTTTTATGAAAATGAATTTATCAGGGGAAAAATGACAGTAATCAGTAGGACATGCCGTTAAAACAAATTATAAATTAAACGAACCTTTACATGTCGTGAAAATGTATTCAGTTAAATGCTCTGGAGAGGCAATTTGGGTATAGCTTGTATGCCTGTAGCAATGGGGGAATACAATCTCATTTCCACAGGGTTTAGAACTTGGAACAAACCATAAAATAACACCGTCTACCAGTGATTTCTATATCATTCCTAGAATTAAAATGAATTTATTTTTTAGTGAATGATGAGTAGATACACAAATTAAACCATTAGAGAGATCATTGTTTCAAACAATGATAAATGCACACCATCTGTGATAAAATGTATAATCATTATTTCCAATATGCTCTTAGTGGAAGAGACCTCACCTCTTCCTTGGATCGTGATGGAGTTGGCATGGGTACTTCTTGGTTGTTGAATCTCTGAACATTGTATAATTCCATAACCTTGTCATAGTTCTCGGCCCACCACCTTTGAGCTTGCCATTTATTGAACATCTCTTGACTGCCCAAGCCAGAAGAACAATTATCAGCATTTCCAACCATTTATACAAACCTATATCTGGAAGAATGCTTCGGGACAAAAATAGTAGGGATCTACGTCGTCTATTAGAATGTCAATCATGAAATGACTTAGAATATGCATGAAGTGCAAACATAGCTGTACGGAAAATCCGTTGACATCACCGTAAGTTAAGAGACAAAGTCATCTAATTGATAATTACACCCATTCTAATGGGACCATCATGACAATGATATCAGCGAACGTATTTAAAAAATGGAACATTGTAATTGAACTCAAGCTAAGCAACACATATCGCCACTAGAATTGGTTCTTTTGTTAATTGGATGAGGTCAAATCCGAATTAAAAAAAAAAATGGTGATCCACTTCAAGTCGAACAATAAGTCAGCACAAATAGAACCGAATCCCTAACCGTAAGTAGAACACTAGTATACTGCTGGAACTTAATCCAATGCAACTGGATAGTACACCAACAGGTCATTGTTTATGTTGTATTAGCAATATATTTCTTTTCTTAACTAGTCACAGTAACACTAACACACTGTCAACAATCTTTTTCACCATTCCAATCTCTACAAGTTGAAAGTTGTCACTAAATTACAAATTAGCTCCTTAATTTATTAAGAAAGGCAACTCCATGCAGGTCAACTGGCAAGTGTAAAACATCAATCAACATAGCAATTGATGAGAGGAATTTGTATTTTTCCGTCACGTCTCCAAAACCTGCAATGCTGCCAACAGACGTGTATATGTCTCCCATTTTGCTAGTTCATAAACAGAAAGCCAGGTGGGAAATCCCCCTTGGCTGCAATCTACATGTAGTTATTCAAATATAGCACAAACAGGTTTCCACAACGCAGTAAATGGTGGGTACCAACAGCCACCTGAGTGCAGTGCACCAGACAAGTTATTACTTCTAGTAATGTGCTTCATACATAGGTCAGTGCCCTAGAATTTTATGAGGTTGCTAGCAGTATTAAAGTTCCCAACTAAACCACCAAATTCCGAGATAAAGCAGAGACTGCCAGGGTCTGACAAATTCAACGGTTTAATTTCAATCATATTCAATATTTTAGCATTTTTTCTAAGAACTATGAAAAGGAATGTTGAACAAGTAATCTTCAAAATGTTAGTTAACAAAACAAGACCTAACAGTCGATCCCAATGTCTAAAATGAAAGTTAATTAATACAATATGGAAGTTAAACCCTAATAAAAAGACC
Source organism: Actinidia polygama (assembly GCA_030159135.1). NCBI lineage: Eukaryota > Viridiplantae > Streptophyta > Magnoliopsida > Ericales > Actinidiaceae > Actinidia > Actinidia polygama. The sequence continues at coordinate 7,790,342 of BRYF01000023.1, read as the reverse complement.
CACTTGAGTTTGGGTCCACCTCCTTAATTTCGGTTTAAAGCAAAACAATGTGACCTCCCATGCAAATTTAGTGCAGCACCATCACTGTCAATTAAAGAAATCAATCTATGCAAAAGCCCAGGGCCCAGCAACACTCCTCTCTACTTACAGATACCACGTGATCACTTGCAAACAAATCAGAACTTTCAAAATCAGATCAAGAACAGGGACCAACAAACAAGGTACTACCTGAACCGAATCCGCTTCAGATCATTCCCACCCTGAGGCAGCGAAAGGAATGTTATGAGAACACCGGGCTCCACCTGCGCGACCCATTCCTTGGCCTCATCTTCCTCCATAAACACCACAGATTCGGTCCGCCCACTCACCGACCCAGGCGTGGCTTCCTCGCTCGAAAGCCCTTTCAGCCTCGGCGTAGGGCTCAAGCCACTGGCTCTTCGGTAAGCGCAGTGAAACCTCTCCGACACCGACGCAGCATCAGAGTTGGCATAATTCCGGTTCTGATTCTGATTTGACGATCCCGAACATGGCGTGCAGTTCTTATACGCTCCCGAAGCTTTGATCGCAATGTCTTTGATCTGAAAGCATTAACCTCGATCACAATTTCTCTCGCTAACTAAGGATTGAAAACTGAGAACATGAAAAATCCAGTCCAAGGGCATCTCCATTTCTTCCTCAAATTCTTTAACCAAACTTGCATCAAATTAAGAGAGAATCAATTTTTTTTAGCAAATCAAGAATGAACTCGTCCAATTTAAAACGGTCATATTTTTCTGAAATTTAATAAAATATTAAAAAGGTAAAAATTGGAGTTAGTTTTCCTTCATATAAAAATAGTTAAAAAAAGACTTCGGTACAAGTAGAGAATCTTTTGAACAAATTCAGGGGAAAAATCAGTAAGAATTAAATGAATCAGATCAAGTTTTTGGGTCAAAATTTTAACTCAAATATGATGAATACAAATAACAAGATGGCCTAATGTGAGTATACCTGAGCGGTGAGGGCTTTAATGGCTTGCTTTGTGCGCGGTGTTGCGGCGGTGTCGTCGTCCTGTTGGTGGAGCGATCCACCAGCGAGTTGCTTCGAACAAGGAATACATGTGAGCATCTTCGATTCTCTGGTCTTAATCTAACAGAATTTCACCAGAAAACTGGCAATAAGAAAGAGTTACGGTTAGGTTTCCGTTAACGAAAAACAACATGTTATTCACAGAGAGAGCTCATTCACGAAAATTAAACCAAAAACCTTGTCGATCTAAGAGAAGAAAAGGTCGAATCAACCAAACAGTAGCTTGAAATTCTGCAATTGCAGCAGAATTCTGTGAACTAACTCGAACTTCTTCAGTAGTGCGGTTCACATTCCTAGAATCAATCTCTACAGTTTTTAAAGCATGGAAATAAAAAACACAAGCGCTCTAAAAAATGGATCAGAACCAGAAAAAAGTACAGTTTATCAGAGACAGAAAGGTCGGTAACTGACAAAAAATGCAATAGAGACAAGAATGAAAGATATCACAAGAGTTGAGAGAGAGAGAGAGAGTCCAGTGGCGAAATTGGGGGATGGTGTTGCGCAAGTTGTGAGGGTTGGATCTAGCTGCCTTTACATCACCAGCTTAACTTTCTCTCAACTAAAGAACTAAACAAGTGATCATATGCCAGACCAGAAGAGTGAGAAATAAGCACTCTCTCACACTAAAATATACACACTCTCATTTAAATACTCTCTCTCTCTCAAGTTGTGGTGGTGTGGAATATAATTGGGCCGATACGTGGGCGGTTATTGTCTTTTAAGAGCGAGCGCCACCGTGTATCTTTTCCCCGAGACGCCGAGGTTCCAAAGCTGAGCAAAGAAGAAAGGGAAATGCTACATTGACATAAGATTATACCAAATTTGTTACCGATGTCACTAAAACGACGTCGTTTTGGTGCAAAACAACCAAAACGATATCGTTCTGATTTTTAAAACATTTAGAATTTTTAGTTGAATGACGTTGTTTTGATTATTTTAAACCAAAATGACATTGTTTTGGTGGCATGGATAACAAATTCGGTACAATCTTAATAGAAAGGAACAAGTCTGCTATTGTGACCAGAGGAACTGCGGGCAGCCCCGCAGCCTTTCTTAAATATGGGCAAATTACACTTTAGGATCCTGTATTTTCAAAGTCTTATTTTGCATCATTTACTTCTAATTGTATCAGAGTCTATTACAATTTAGGTTAAGTCCGAGTTTAGATTATCCTTTCTTTATATTTTTTAACTTCGGTTCTTTTCGATTTTTTGTACTTAGTGAATGTTTTTAACCGTTTGATCAAGATTCTATATTTTGCTATTATCTCTTGACGAGAGAGATCTGAAAATATAAAAAAATACATCCGTAATTTTTTCATGTGGTTATATATATATATCTAATAAAACTGATTCTTTCATAGACACCTTTAATACAAGATCTATTAGATGGACGGCTCGGATCATAGATGTGGTACTGGGTTGGAACCTACTAGAGAGATCTTGAGGGGAACTCAACTCCCTCGTTTGAGGAGATACTGTAACCCTTTACTTTTGAATGGGCGCTTTAAGCTGTGTAGATAATTCAATGGTTCGAACTGTTAAATCTTATAATTTATTTTATTTTATTTTATTTGTTGTCATCCAATCTTTATCCAAATTTGTTGGAGTTTGTTGTTTGGAGTTTGCCTCCCTAAAATAGAGTAAACAAAGGGACTATAGTTGGCTTCGGATAACTTTAATTATGGATGAGAATTTCCTTGCACATGTAAATAATTGAAACAAAAAAATATTTTAAAGAGTTTACCATTCAAATTTGTAATTCTACGATAGCCAACTAACTAGTTGGGCCCATTTACTTCGTTTGGATCACAGTCAATGCGTGATCGGCCATTTCGTAAATACTACCGCGTCCATCAACGGTCGGGAGGCATTGGCTCCCGGCCATTTCGTAAATCAGTAAATGCTACCGCGTCCATCAAAGCAACGGTCGGAAGGCATTGGCTCCTTTATAATCCTCCTTTAATTTGATCAAACCATCCGCACCGAATCTATAAAACTGGGGAAAAATTTCACTACGGGTCCTTTTATTTTATGAAAAGATACACTAATCTCTAAATTTTTAATTTGATCAATTAAAAACTTACAGTTCTCAATCAATTTCATTGTAGTCTCTCCGTCTAAACCGGTCAAAAATCTTGATGTGATTTTTTCCCAATTTATATAAAAAAAATTACATTTTCAGAGCTCTCATCAATAGGAACTGATAAAATATAAAATTTTGATCAAACAGTTATAAAATCTCAAAAAAGAATTAAAAAAAAAACTAGCCCAAACTAGATCTTATATTGACTCCACTCGGCGCACGATAATTTTTTTTAAAAAAATTGACACAATTAACAAAAGTTGTCTTATTTAAGTTTGATCTACGATAATGGGGGGATATAGGGTAACTGATCCAATACTTAAAAAGTTTAGGTAGGATGGCTGTTTAATTTATATTCTTTTAACTACTTTAATACAACTTTACATGTGCTGGCTATAAATTTACTTGTATAGTGATTTAACACTGTGGAAGTGTGGAAAAAAATATTAGGAAAGTATGCTGCATTATGCCTGTTTTTTTCTCTTTGAAGGCTTCCATCAATTATTATATTCTCTCCAAATAAAAGTGAAAAGTCAAAAATTGATCAATTAGTCTTTTATTCACATAATTAAAAGATTCGTAAGCCTATGTTTATATCAAATTAAAAGGTAAGGGTAGGGTGGGGTGGGGTGGGGTGGGGTGGGGGTGGTGGGTGGGGTTATGAAGGGGTGCATTTGCATGAAACTTAAAAAGAATAAGGTTTTATTACAACTTGTCCACTTAAAGCGTTTGTTATTTTTCACTCTGTCCCTCAAACTAATCACTTTCTCACATTCCCTCTTTAACTCTTGAATTGATTGTCATCAAGCCCAATCACAAACGTTGGTCTAATTGTCTAAATCAAACTGACATGTGGGGCTTACGTGACTCCACATGCTCAAGTAAATTTAAATTATTTATTTTGATTTCAATTAACTTTTATTAATCCAAATTTAAGGACCGTGACACTGCTATATTATAAATTATCCATATAAACCAAATGCAATACGATTATGTGACTATCATATTGATCTGATCGGACTTTTGGCATAACTCACATATCAAAGCAAAGTCTACGAATTGCGAAGATAAGCCAAATCCCACCCCAATAAAACTACATTTTAAATGTAGTGATCATATATATAATCACTAGGAGTGAGCAAAAATAAAATAAAACAAGAAACCGGGAAAATCGTATGGTTAATTTTGTTTTATTCATACGGTTCGATTCACGGTTCAAAAAACTTGGACCGATAGCTCACGTTTTTTTTCGATCCGAATTGCAATTTTTAATCGAATCGAACCGTTAGCTATCGATTATTCATGGTTCGGTTTGGTAACTGACATTCACGCTTCGATTCGATTTGGTTCACTAATATGTATTTATTTTGCATACATATTCATTATTTACATTTTACGGTTCGTCTGGGTTCACTAATATTCACAGTTCGGTTCACGGTTTGTGCCTAAATCGGATCCAACAAAAACCGTGACCACAAGTTAGGCGACTCAGGCCCAACATCACCGAGCCCACGATGACCCGTTTAAGCAAGTATAAGCATAAGTTTGGATCTTATTTTTAAGAGCCCGAAAGATGTACTATATGCTTGACCCATGTCAGTTTTGAAAGGTTAGCCCATTTACAGGAGTCCATAAATAGGAACAGAATTTAGGCCCAGCCCTCAAAGCCAATAATCCGCCCCACGGGGTTTGTATTTCTGACGCAATAAGCCCAACCCATTTTCAAAACATAGTAAGGAAGAAAAAAAATAATTGGGTAAATTCACTTACCTTCCTCAAGGTTTCTAAAAAATATAGTCACTTCCTCTATAGTTTTATATATAATACTTACATCCCTTACTTTTAAAACTAATGTCAAGATTCCTCACATATCTCATTTTTGTGTAAAAATGACAAAATTACCTTTTGATTGAGGGCATCTATTTTTTTTCTCTCAATACACCAACCAAGATAAATTAATGTTATTCTTTTTCTCACTCAAAATACCATTTATTTATAAATTATTATTTGTATATATTTTATCAATACACATTTTTTAAAAAAATAATAATTTAAATAGTACTTTTTAGTAATCCTAATGAAAAATGTACTTAAAAAAATATTATCAATATTTAAAAAAAATAATCTAAATATTTACTTTTTAAATGATCATAATCTAAACATACTTAAAAATAAACTATTTATCATTTTTTTTAAAAAAATAGAGTGTTTATTTATCTTAATGGGTATATTGAGAAAAAAATAAAAAACCCCAAGTCAAATGGCTAGTTTGTCATTATTATATAAAAACATGCTCCATATGAGAATTTTGATATTAATTTCAAAAGTAAGGAAGTTCAGTATTATTTTTGAAATTACAGGAGAGATGACTGTAATTGTCAAAAACTTTAGGGTAGGGTAGGGCAGTGAAATTTACCCAACAGAATTAAACGTGGAAAAATTGGTTTCTAGTTTCTACCATTATTAAACTTTATGTTTTAAATATATTATTTAAATAATTATTTTTATGTGTTTAAATGGTTAGTTATATATATATTTTTATTATGATTATATATATTTTTTGCAACACAACAATACTTTTAATTTTTTTAAAAACGTTAAAAGAAAAATAGTAGGCTAGGTGAAGTAGACGGGTGGTGTTATAAATTGAATTGGATTTTATTCCATCACACCGTCACGAATATTGGGGTGTATGGGCGAGGTTTTCTTTAAATGGTACATGTGTGGTAGACAAAACTCGTCCCCAACCAGCGTTGCCATTCACATGAACAGTTGAGTTTTTTTTAACAATTACAGGGTAAATTATAATTATCTCGCTTTTAATACAAATTTTTTTTTATATTTAAAAAATTACACTGACCTCCTCTATTAGAGTTAGTCTCTTAACAACAGTGACATAAATTACAAAATTACCTAAATACCCTCTTATGTTATGTTGAATGACCTTGTTACCCTTTTGTTCATCCTAAAAAAAACACAAAGCTCCCCCCCCTCTCTCTCTCTCTCTCTCTATATATATATATATATATTTCCAGTAAGTTGATTTTGAAATGGCCACTTTGAGTGGTAAGTTTAGATACAAATAGGGTATGTTTTGTTAAATAAGTTGCAATTGAAATTGGTAAAAAAAAAAGTCTCAAACTCACCCCTTTTTGCACGAAACTACTCCTTTTGTATTGTATAGTTTAGTATTTCTCGAAATGAATGTTTGGATTTTATCCAAATAATGATCTAACGGTATAATTCTCAGTGATCCATACTTAGGGATTGCTACCTTAAACAACTATAAGGTACTTTAGAAAAATCCGGCATTTCCCAATACAACTATAAGGTACTCGTCCCCAACCAGCATTGGGTTATCCCGGTTTTTTGGTAAATTAAAAAAATGGTCCATATAATTATTATTTATCTATGATTTTGGTCTTTATATTTTTAAATTTAATGATGTTAACTTTGTTGCTTGATTTTCTTTCTAAATAAGTCCAATTGACAATAGAAGTTATTTTTTTGAATGGATTTTCAGTACATATAGTCTCATTTGATGATAATTTACAATGAAAATTGGGTAAAAATAGGGGGAGGGATATCAATTTTATCCCTCAAATGATAGTACATGTCACACAAATGTGATAATCCATTCAAAAACCTAACTTCTGTTACTGAAAACCTAACTTCTGTTATCAATTAAACTGATTTGATGAGAAAATCAAACTATATGATCAAAATAACGGGATTTGAAAATATAGAGACTGAACTCACATATGGATAAAACTATAATGACCATTTTTGTAATTTATCCTATTTACATTTTATATTTTTCTTGCTGTCGGAGCCAATTTAACCATTCCAATTCATTGCCACCTGTAATCCGAGGTTACAGCAGTGCGGGCAGGGTTGCAGCTAGAAAAAATGTTTTGTTTACCGATTTTTTAAAATAATATCGTTTTGAGTGAATACATTTAGAGATAAAACGATATCGTTTGATAGATTTTTTTTTTGCCTTCCAACACTTTAAAATAATGTCATTTTGAGACTCCCTATCGGATTGCAGGCAGTTGCTCCCGTAAAAATCCTCACCCCAGCTCTCCCCCGCAGTCCGCACATACCGTTCAACAACGCGCGATTGTAACCGTTAGTTCAGATAACGCTCCGGGCTCTGACACCACTTAAATCACGCCACGCTCCTGTCCCCCACCCCGGGACCCACACTCCGCTCCGTATCACCCAAGGCCCAAGCAACCGAATAATTAATTCTCTCTCTTTCTCCTGCAACAGCCCCTACCCTCCCTCCCTCTAGGGTTCCCGATGGTCGATTGAACTCTCCCACGCCAACAAGATGCCTTTGATTCGCCGGAAAAAGGCATCTGAAAATGACAACGGCCAGGCTTCCATTTCTTCCGACGATAACAACAAGAAGAAGAAATCAGTATCAACGAAGAAAGTAAAAACCGGAGAGAAAAGTAACAAATGGTCGTGTGTGGATAGTTGTTGTTGGTTCGTGGGGTGCATATGCACGGTGTGGTGGAGTTTTTTGTTCCTCTACAACGCGATGCCGGTGTCGTTCCCGCAGTACGTGACGGAGGCGATCACGGGGCCGTTGCCGGACCCGCCGGGGGTGAAGTTACTGAAGGAGGGGCTCAGGGTGAAGCATCCAGTGGTGTTCGTGCCCGGGATCGTCACCGCAGGGCTCGAGCTGTGGGAGGGGCATCAGTGTGCGGAGGGGCTGTTTCGGAAGCGGCTCTGGGGCGGTACCTTTGGGGAGGTGTACAAAAGGTATGGTTTCGAATTTATGTTTGTTTTCATTGCGGTTTAGTGAAAATGGTATTGTTTGCGGTTGGTTTTGTGCAACTCAATGAATAAAGTTTGTGGCCTTTTGGTGCTACTTGTTGATTGTTGAAATTGATTGATTGAAATTTTTGGTTTGATATAATAAATATTTTGGTTGTTTTGTGAATTTCAACGGATCATTTTCTTGGCCTTTTGGTGCTGCTTTGACTGGAAAAATTGTTTTGTTGAATATTCAGTTTTGACCCTGGATCGTGCCAATAGGGCGATTGTTATTGAATTTAGAGTTTTTTTAGTCCTTATTGAGGCTATTGAAAGCGAATTTTTCTATATTTCTAGTTTGATAACGGCTATGTAAAGCTTCTGCTACCCATTAGTCAGTATGCATATTTGTTTTTTTGTATTTTCAGGATGGGAGAAATAGTCAGCATAGCAGATATGTCATCTATTATGGTATAAATATATATTTAGTGGTTTTGTGCCATAGAATCAATCTGGTTTTTGATTATAGTGGACAAAAGGTATAATTTGTAAGGAGGCTAAGCATTGTTTAATTCGTAGCTGATTTTCCTCCTTCTGTCTCTCTTCATATGGTGAGTACTGGGTAGGTAACGAAGGGGTTATTGAAAGTAAAATTTATTAATAACGTTCTGCAAAGCTTCTCATCGTAATCAGGATGATGTACTTGTTTGTTTTTTGGTTGCTGGCATACTTAGTCAGCGTTACAGACAGTGCGATAAATTTTTAATGGATGTTCTGTAGTTTTGTGCTATAGAATAACTTGGCAAAGAACCTTATTAGGAAGTTCTGTTTCTAAACAAAGGCTATAAAAATCTATTTAAGTGGAAAGCACCATCCCATTTAATAATTGTGAACTTTTAACTTTATCTAATTATACTTTTAAATTTCCTGTTTAAATGTTATCAGGATTGATACCAATTGGTGGTGTTTATCCTTTTTATCTAAGTAGTCCTCCCTTTGAAAGACGTCAAAATATATTGTTTCGAAGCATATTAATTCTGAAAATGTTGTGTCCCTTCAAGAATATTGTTAATCTTAGGGTGAATTATACACCTCCTGGATACTTTTGAAATCACATTGTCACCTCCCCTGACTTTGAAATACCACTTACCTTCCTTACCATGGAATATTATATAATAGGTAGATTCTTCTGTTAGTTGACTATTTTGTTGACCAGACAAAAATTGTTGGTGTTAGTCAAATATTTTCCCTAAATGACTACTTTCCTCGTGTTAGCAAAAATCTTCTCCCTCTTCTTTCTCTTTGGTCTTTTCTCATAGTCTGGTTTAGGCCATACAACGTCTTCTTCAATCTACGTATATTCCCTTTAGTTGCACGAATTGAAAAACCTGGAGGAACATCTGTATGCACTTGTTCCTCGAAGTCAGCATGAAGGGATGCATTCTTCATGTCCAACTGTATGAGGGGCCAATCCAAATTAGGACCACATGAGAGAAGATCACAGATGGAATTAATCTTTGCTGGAGGAGCAAAGGTCTTTTCATAGCTTATATTCACAAGTGTGAGTAGGCCCCCCTTACCAACAAATCTTGCCTTTTATCTCTGAAATGTCCCAAGTTTTCTGGTTTGCTATCAGTACCCATTTTAAACCATCCCTTTGGAAGAGATACTGATTCCCATGTGCACCGAAGTCATGTCTAAACCCAATGATTTAAAATACTTGTCTCACACTTGTCCAAACTGGACAATTGGGGGAGACACATCTCAATTACTTAGGCATAGCTGAAACACAATGTAACTAGGGATATTTATAATGATCAAGTAAGAACAATGCAAATCTATACCTGTTGATCCCTCATCATTTGGACTTGTTAAGTTTAGGAATGTCATTTAAGATGACTCATTAAATTTATACCTATTGATCCACAGTAAAATAACATATAACATAACCCATCTGCTATTATCAGGAACAAAATTTAATGTCATGTAAGATGACTCATTAAATTTATACCTATTGATCCACAGTAAAATAACATATAACATAACCCATCTGCTATTATCAGGAACAAAATTTATGGTTCTCCAATTATACATGAGTAATATGACACACAAAGATGTAGATTCATTAATATTCCTTTGTTATTACTTTACCAGTGAATTGTGCTTTGAGGCAACACATCTATAGCATTTTATTTGCCAGAAGCCTACTATCTGCTTGCTGCTGGCTCTGGATGCTTGCCTTTTCAGAAAGTCCCTCTCTTTAATCTCTAACGAGAGCATCATTTTCACAAACTGAATAAGAAAGCCTCTCTCTCTCTCTCTCTCTCTCTCTCTCTCTCTCATGAGAAAGTCTCACAAGTGAACTATCGCGGGAGGATGTGGCAACTCTAGTGAACTGTTGCTGAATGTATACAATTAACCATTTTTGTGAGACAAGTTGGTTTCCTGTAGATATAAATGTGTTTTTTATTTATATGGAATGGGTTAAAAAAAATGCACATTTAATTTCCTCCATTTGTTTAGACTAAGAGGAACTGCTAAGCCTCACCTACTATGCCTTTTAGAATGAAGATTTTGTGGTCATGTCTGTGAAGCATCATTTAAGGCGTGTGATCTTGGTTCTCAGCCCTATTTGCATGCTTTTAAGAATAAAATTTCTTCTTATATACGTGGAATTTATATGAATATCAATGCTGCCATCTGATTGATTACTTGCTTCGAGGTTGCAGAACTTTTGTTTTTTTTGTCTCCTTCAGAATTCAGTAGCCTTAGCTTACAAAGAATTGCTACTCTTTTGCAGGCCTTTTTGCTGGATGGAACATATGTCACTGGACAATGAAACTGGGCTGGACCCTCCTGGTATAAGGGTCAGACCTGTCTCTGGACTTGTGGCTGCAGATTACTTTGCTCCAGGATACTTTGTTTGGGCAGTTCTAATTGCTAATTTGGCTCGAATTGGGTATGAGGAGAAATCCATGTATATGGCTTCATATGATTGGAGAATTTCATTTCAGAACACTGAGGTATTCTTTTGACTTCTTTGGCATCATTATAATCATGTAGGATGTTATGTAAAATTCCCTTCTTATGCTTGTACTTCGTGGATTATGCACATTGGCCTTTTAATGTTGAACCTAATTGATTAGGTGCGGGACCAAACATTAAGCCGTATAAAAAGTAATATAGAGCTGATGGTTGCTACAAATGGCGGCAATAAGGCTGTCATTATTCCACATTCGATGGGTGTTTTGTACTTTTTGCATTTTATGAAGTGGGTGGAGGCACCAGCTCCTATGGGTGGTGGGGGTGGGCCGGATTGGTGTGCTAAGCATATAAAGGCAGTAATGAACATTGGTGGACCATTTTTAGGCGTTCCAAAAGCTGTCTCTGGGCTTTTTTCAGCTGAAGCTAAAGATATTGCAGTTGCCAGGTATTTCTCCAATTATCCCCTCTTTATCGCATAGTTCATTGGGACTTAATAAACAAAATAGCAAGGACTTTCTGGGCTTTGTTTAGTTACGAAAGATGAATCATAGTTCTATCACACCCCAGATAAACACGATCCAGCCACGTAAGTAAACATTCCAAGTAAAGAAAAGTTAGCGGAATATAATATGACAATACACTGTTATTACATCAGAGTACAGATAAATCCCTCTCGTGGGACCATGTTCTCCATGAGCTATCAAGTACAAGACAAAATAATATCCCATGGACAATGCCCACAATGGGCCAAAAAAATATTACAATTCCCAAAAATTTACATTAATATGTTTATCAAAACAAAATACACAAACGGCACCCACATGCCTCATAAATTAGGGTAGACCTCGGTACCTGGAATTCATTTTATAGTAAAGGTGAGTTACCTTGAAAAGATTTAACAATGGGCTTGATGTCTCAATCCAAAAACCATGATATATATATATATATATATATATATATATATATATATATATATATATGATGAAACATGATGCAATAAACTATGTCTTCATTCATATCAAACACGCCTTTCCAATTCATAATTTATGGAATCAATGAGTTCCCAAGTTTTTCGGCTTTTCTCAAAAAAGCATTACTCAAATCCATTCATATCAAAATACACCTTTCCGATTCATGATTTCACACGTTTACCGGCTTTTCTCAAAAGCATTAATCATTTTGAATGACACACCTAGACTGGTATCTAATCGGCCTCATCATACACTAAACATATGAGACAACATTCGGCCAACTTCTCGGACTTTCACCAAAAGCTTTGACCTTTTCAATATCCAGCCAACTTCTCGGTCACTAACAGAAGGCTTTGACATTCCCTCCCGCGCGGTTGTTATCTAGGTCTTTCACCTCAGGCTTAATCTAAGCCATCTTATTTTGGGTACAGTAATGTACCAAATCCGGCATTACCTAGCGTGTCATTCCGAAAACTATTTTCAAATTCCAACGTTCATAAATGTTACATTTGTCAAAAGCTATAATGTAAACAACATAACGTGCAAGTATTAAAACTGTCAATAATAATCATTATTGAAACCATTCGAATGCATTTACTATAAACAATATTCATAATCATTAACATAAATTAAATGTATTTACTTTAAAACATTTCATAAACTGTGAAAGCAGGTGACTACCAGATCACTACCGGTTATTCCAGAGACAAAACTGATTAATTCACTACCGGTAGTGGAAATGAGTACTACCGGTAGACGACCATCCAGTGGCGAAATGCAAATAATCACTACCGGTAGTGGAAACGAGTACTACCAGTAAACAGACATCCAGTGGTGAAATATAGATATTCACTACCGGTAGTGGAAAAATGACTACCGGTAGATCGGGCAACCCAGTTATTCTTCAAAAACAAAGGGAACTATCGGTAGGAAAAATAGGACTACCAGTGGACAACGCAAAAAACAGAATGTTCCCAGTCTCAAAACTTCTGATTTTACATATAAATCAAATCATCTATTTAGGGTTCAACACCCAAAATAATGCCTCAATAGGCTATGTATAAGCCATTAACAAAACCCCAAAATTAAACCCCAACAAGAAACCCCCCCTTTACCTCAATAAATGCAATAAAAGCTCCCAAAAGATGTTGAAGATGAGATGGACTCTAAAACTCTGATTCCAAACTTTCTAGGCTCCCCCGTTGAGTAGATAATCTTCCTCCAAAAGACTATCACTCAAACCTCACTTCAATACACTCAAATCTAAGCTTCAAGTTGAAACCCCAGAGAGAGAAGAAAAGAAACACCATAAATGCTAGAGATTAAAAATGCTTAGGTCAAGAAGAGAGAAAGGAAATAAATGCCCCCTTTTTGGGCCCTAGGGCTAGTTTGGCAACTTGGCCCAAAACAAATGATCCCCTCCTTTCTCACACAAGCCCACTTCTAACTTTTCAAGCCCAATTAAATTAAATGGACCCAATTTACACTAAAGTCCATAATGGTGTACACACACACACACACACACACACACACACACACACACACATATATATATATATACATGGCACAATGACATCATATATGCGTCCTAATTATCTATATTTATAAAAGAAAAAATTGAAACCTTGCAATTTCCATTGTGGGTGGGAAAAAAATTTGCTCGACGATTTGTGATTGTGAATATTTCCTGATTTAAGTAGTAAATTCTGGTAGTTGATTTATTAAGCAGTGTTTTACTTTTCTTCCAATATCTTTGACATTTTGGAATCCTGCTTGAAAGTACAAACATTCAGTTATCTGTTGCGTTTTTTGTTAGAGAGAAACTTGTTCCTCACCCGAATAAATATAAAAAAAAGAGTTGAAAAACAGTAAAAATGTATGTTAGCAGTTCTATTTTCTTTTTTTGAAGGAAAGGTGTGATTTCACAAATACATTTATTAAAGGTTAGCGAAGATGATACATCTGTTGCTTTTATTTTTGATCATTTAGCACTTGCTAGTATGCTAATCTGAAGTCTATATGTACTCCATGTTGATAACTAGTTACCAAATCATTTTATTATTTTTATTATTTTGTTGGTACCTGTGATTGTCTTGCATGTGATGAACTCTAAAAATCTTGTCTAAACTGCAGATCCATTGCCCCAGGTGTTTTGGACAAAGATTTGTTTGGTCTTCAGACGTTGCAACGTGCAATGAAGATGACTCGCACTTGGGATTCAACTATGTCAATGATACCAAAAGGTGGGGACACTATTTGGGGTGGTCTTGACTGGTCACCTGAGGAGGGCTATGTCCCTAGCCAGCGAAAGCAAAGAAACAGTGACAATTCAGATTCAAATCAGAATGGGACAGAAAGTATGAATTGTCAATCAAAAGCTGTTAAATATGGCAGGATTATATCATTTGGGAAAGATGTAGCAGAGGCACATTCATCTGAGATTAGCAAGATTGACTTCAGGGTAAAATTTCTGATTTTCTGCTGGACTAACTAATCTTCATATTTTCTTTTTTGTGACTGGTTATTTTCTTATACCATTTCCTGTTATTTTAGTTTTCTTATACCATTTTCATATTTTAATGCAGCAAAGGTTTTAACATCGTAAGAATAAAAACTTGTACCAATAGCACCTAGTGTCCTAATCTTCAAATGTATATAGGCTTAGTTCAAGTGCAACAACACTGGGAAAGAAGTTTTAAATACAGGAAAGGTTTCAACAATATAGAAGTACACCTAGTTTAGTACTTTAGTCCCCATTAATGGGGGTTTGGAATGGGTAGACAGGGTAAAGGTTTAATCTTTGGCATTAATTGCACAAAGTGGTTGTCCTTTGGCTCAAACTCACGGCCTGAAGGTTGATAGGCCAAGTTTTAACTCTTGGACCAGTCGCCCCCTGTACACGGCTAAAGTTTCAACAGTGCAAGGATGAGAAAATTTCTCCTAAACCCAGGATTGAGTCATTAATATGGGGGAAATCTCAGCAGCATTATTTGCCCAAAGTGGTTGTTTTTAGATGGGAGCCTGCGTTCGCATGCTTGACCACCTTCTTCCTGTATTCTTCCTCTATATAGTTTCAGCGGAGAAAAGGATGTGGGCCATCAAGGGGGTCCAGAAACCATGCTGGTACTGGTGGTTGTGGACCTGTGGTGGTTTGGCCACGTGTTGCCACACATTCTGCCTGCCACTAGGTGATGAGCATAGTTGTGCTGAAGAGAGACTGTGGATTCTTCTATTTCCCCTGTGTAATGCGTCCACTAGATATGTCAATATGACAGGGCAAGGTATGGAGGTGTCCAGCCCCCGTACCCCAATTAGGCATTTGATCTTTTTAAAATTTGCATGATGTTCGAAGAAAAGGCTTACCTTTGATAATAAATATTTTTTTCTTGCCCTCACGTGGATAGGAGTTGGATATTCATTTGTCTTCTAAATAATGACTACATCTTGTGTCAGAGTAGGGTACGCTAGACAGCATATTTAAATGTTCCTGACATGTTATGTCCTAAAATTCTAAGTTTTTGGAGTTTTAAGAGTTTAGGGAAGAGCGGTGCCTAGATGCATAACCACAGCTGATACTCATACCTAATTCCATGAAAAAGAGAAAAGTACAAACTACAAAGCATGTGAGTGGGTGTGGTCTGTGTGGAGGGAGGGAAGTGATTGATGGTCGTTGTTTTCTCTTTGTTTTAAAAAGAAAGGGAGCAAGGAGGAAATTCTACTTACTCATTGTTCACTCACAGAAAGAAAAGATATATTTAATATAATTCCTGGTCCATTTGGCTTCTAATTCTGCTTTCCTTAATTTTCTTTAACAGCATTTTAGTGAGACCTCTGTAATTATTTTATTTTTTGAGCCATGAACAGAAGTTGCAGTACCTCAGGTGTATAATTGAGACCCCTATTTTTGTTTTTAATAACAGGTTCAAATGTTTTAAAATTACACTTTGAGAAGTCAATTGCATCACTAATTTAGTCATGCTTGTAACATGGGATCTGTGTAGTGCATTATGATGGCAATGCTTCTTTATCTCACGGAAACTCCTCCATTGTTGTGTGAGCAAGGAACATTCTTGTGTTTTTCCCCAATCAGTGACCTTTAACGAGGAGGAAATGGAGAAGAAGCAATAAGAAGAGTGATTATGAAACAGTGGTTTCTTACACAGTCATATTGCTATTTTATCATCTCTGCCTTCCACATGAGTTCAAATTTAGTTTTTCTACCCCTTTTGTGATCACAAGAGTTCAAGGTTGTCAGCGTTTGCTGATATATATATATATATATATATATATATATATATATATATAAATTTAGTTTTTCTACCCCTTTTGTGATCACAAGAGTTCAAGGTTGTCAGCGTTTGCTGATATATATATATATATATATATATATATATATATATATATATATATATATATATATATAATGTTCATTAAAATCATGTATGACCTATAATGTTCAAAGTTATTGCACTTTCGTGCTTACTTGTTCTAAATCTGCAGGGTGCTGTTAAGGGTAATAATGTTGCAAATACCACCTGTCGGGATGTATGGACCGAGTATCATGACATGGGAATTGCAGGTATCAAAGCTGTTGCAGAATACAAGGCTTATACTGCTGGAGATATTGTGGATTTGCTTCACTTTGTCGGCCCAAAAATGATGGCACGTGGTAGCGCTCATTTTTCATACGGGATAGCTGAGGATTTGGAGGACCCAAAATACAGACATTACAAATACTGGTCAAACCCATTGGAAACTAAGTGAGTGTTTTCCTACTTGTTACACCCGTCTCATCAGTTTCGAATATAGATGTGAATTGTAAATGTAACGATTTTCATTGTAGCCTTTTTTAATTATAGATCTGAATGCTAAGAAAAAG
>BRYF01000023.1:7761087-7768587 GCA_030159135.1 Actinidia polygama | reverse complement strand
AACCAATTCAAAACTTGAACCCTAAAATATCAACACCACCTGCCACCCTCAGCCATCTCCCTCCCCACCTGTCCAAGAATGATATTCTTGTAGTGCTAAAGTTGACAACAGAACCATGATCTCATCGCCGTAGTCACTGGCATTGTTAAGAGTCCATTTGATAATAGGTAGATTAAAAACCATTCACAGTCTTCATTCACCTCATTGAAGCCATTCACAACCAATCTAAACATCGTATCTACAGTAACTAAACCTGCAGTTCATACACCGCAGCAAAGCATGTCGACCAGTCTTAAAAGAACCGCATACAGTTCATAAAGCACACTCATACAAATCAGTCCTTGCAAAGATTGAATCAATAAAATCCTCACTAATGTAGTTCATTAAATCAATAAACCTGCTAACAAGTTTCATGACCACGAACAACCTGGAATCAAACAGAATACACTCACTCATATGGCAGACCTACAATTCTCATAGACTAGTCACCCAATCCATCTTCCTACTCTTAGGCATTTGGTTAAAGAGTCCTCTCAAAGTTGTAAACCTGTGTTTTTACTAGGGATTTTCTTTTATGGCCTTGTTAGTATACAGGGCTTTCTATCTTGCCTTGTTTTGCTTTGTTGAGGTTAATAGGACTTGGCCTTTTTACATGGCTTGTTGCCTTTTGATGCTTCTTAATACATTTTCATATCAAAAAGATTTTATTTTGATGCTTCTTGCCTTTTTTTTAATGATCGAAAACATCTTGCTTTTTGTTTATCTATATCATTTCAATCTTAAATTCAACAACTTAACAGGTCTTATTCAAGTACTTGTGGGATACTTGAATTCGTTTCTGTACTTGGTTTTAACGAAAGTTATGCCCTAATGTAATATTTGTGGCAATCATGTCACGTCTCAAACCATGTTCTCTAATTTGTTCAGATTTTTACAGTATCTTACCATACATTCATCTCAACATTCTCACTTCGTAATCACCATACATTGGTTACATTCTATATCGCACATCATGGCATGTCCTATAACATTCTTGTCAAACTTTCTTTCCAACTTAAGGGAAGGACCTGTGACCACACTGTTACTGCTTATGTACTCCTCCATTTCATACAGCCCACTGACTCAATGACCTTGTCCATCTCTACTCAATCAATACTGTTGCACTTTCCAGTATTAACTTAACCTTGATACTGACTGAACTGATCTCAAACTTATTTTCATTTGATTACAGCTCACTTTCAAGAATGAATCAGCAACAAGTCGTACAGCCCAGATCATCTGTGAATGGATATGGCCGTCGGAGGATTGAAAGAGAAAGTGGGAGTAGGCCGGAGCATAAGTTACAATCTGGAAAAACGAACCTGAGTAAACCAACAAATGCAGGTGAGAATAGTTGAGCTAAAGTTGTTATCGTTGTGTAATTGTGTTACATTCGTCAGTCTAACTTTAGTTGGGGTAGGTGTACTGAATGGCAGTAAAGCTGCAGGATATGAAAGTCCTTCACGTGAGCGACTAGTATATTTAACAACATGTCTTATTGGTCACAATGTGGAAGTCCAATTGGAAGATGGATCATTGTACTCTGGAGTATTTCATGCAGCAAATGCTGAAGAGGACTTTGGTATGTCCTGGAAGTTCAAAATTTAATAATAATTATCAACTTTCTTGTATGTGTTTCTGTTGGACTGTTGACCACCAACTTATCTAAAAAATTAAGCTACTAGAGAGAGGGACAATCTTGTCATTCATATTCTCAGCAAGCCCCCTCATGTTGCCCTCATGTGTGGCCATGCTCTCATCCGTAAGCGGCCAAAAATGGCTAGTATGTTAATTAGGAGGTAGGCGATGAGGTTCAAACACATGATCTATTGCCTGCTTTGATACCATGTTGAATTGTTGATCACCAACTCATCTAAAAGCTTGAGATTCTAAGAAGAGGGGCAACATGCAACTTTATCATTTATATTCACAACAATTTTCTTACCTTTTTCTTAGCAACGTAGTTCGGTAAATAGAAAATAGCCATTTGCATCTTGACAGTAACTTGGTTGTCATTAGCAGGAATTATTTTGAAGATGGCCTGCTTAATACGGACTGGTTCTTCCCGGGG
This sequence comes from Actinidia polygama, assembly GCA_030159135.1. Taxonomy (NCBI): domain Eukaryota; kingdom Viridiplantae; phylum Streptophyta; class Magnoliopsida; order Ericales; family Actinidiaceae; genus Actinidia; species Actinidia polygama. Next base: position 7,766,477 of record BRYF01000023.1, on the reverse strand, counting down.
ACAGAAGTCTACTCTGTTTTCTGTCAGCAAGGCTTGTTCAGGGGCTTTGATTATACCAGCTGAAGACCTCGTGCAAATTACTGCTAAGGTTCTGCTTTGTTTTCTATTTTTTGATTTTAACTTAATTAAGTTAATTCTGGATTTCACTTTATAAAGTTATTGTAAGTATCTCGGAATAATGGTTTTATGAATACGTTTAAATATTAAAGATTGCTAAAAGGTAGTAATATGCTGTTTGTAGTAATTTTTCCCTTCATCATGCATTTGTTAACGAAGTGCCTATATCTATGGTTCAAATATGTAATGATCTATTTACGTTATTCACTTGGACCAGGATGTGTCTGTAACCAGGGATGGTACTACAAGTGATCTCCAATGTGTGAAACAGCAGGACATCATGCTAGACTCTTCTATATCACAATCTAGTCATGTTGACATGGAGAGGGCATTGGAACGCTGGGTCCCTGACAAAGATGATTCTCAATGTCCAGAATTGGAGAACATATTTGACAATCCTTGGAATAGGTTGGTACCTTTTCTTTTTTTTCTTTCTTCCATATCTGTTAGGTAAATGTTCCATTTTTTTTCCTTATAAAAGGGGTAAATAACATTTAGTACCCTTACACCCATCCATACAACACCATTACCATTGCCACACTACCGCCATGTGCATATTTTCTCTCTACAAGAGACCCCCACCAGGCCACCACTCTCACTTTCTTTATTCACTAAGCCTACCACTACCTTGTAGTGCTATATTATACCCCCATTCCCAGTAAACTGCATTCCATGAAGACCTGCCACTACTATTTCCAGTTGTACTAGCCACTAGTTTGGTAGGATCAGTAACATCACATCCTCCAAAGCTCGATGCCAACCCATGTGGTTGGGCATTGCGCTGGCCATGCTCGTAATGCAGGTTCGAACCTGCATCCCTTCCCCATGGTGTTTTTGTGTGAACCTCCTCACCCCCCAAAAAAAAAAGAAAAAAGAAAAAAAGAAAAAAGAAAACATCACAACCTCTGGAAAGTCTTAATTAGCCCATGGGCCTACTACTTACAGGTATATGCGTATGCCACTTAATTTCTTTTGAAGTCTGAATTTTCCATATAGCATTGGATTTATTTAAGTAATGGGATCAATGATTGGTGTGCATGCCATATGGTAAGGACTGTTGAGAGAGAGCTGTCATATAATTTTAAAATGTCATAGTGCAGGCAAATATAACAGTGCACTAAATCACCTTACAAAATTGTCATGATTGTGGTCGGTGGCGACGGCGGCTTGGGTGATTCTTGGTCATGTTGCTTGGGGTTTTATAATTGTTGATAGGAAACGTCACCAAGAGACGTCTGTTTCTTTTTTTCATTTTTGTTTTATGTTTTGTGTCTTTGATGCTACATAAATGAATAGAAGAGGGGAGAGATAGTGAAAAAGATAAATTGGATTGGTAATGTGAGAATGAGATGCAGGTCTTAGGTGGTGGATCGTGGTGGATAGTCGGTGGCGGCTCCTCATGTTCCTTGGGGTGATAAATTTAACGTCGACATGGCAAAAAAAACTTCCTGTATAGAAGCTCTCTCGTTTAACAGCCACTTAAGCTCTCTGGAAAAACTAATGAACACCCTAATGCTTGGACTTTCTGGTTGAACCAAAAAAATAAAAAATAGTGATTCTAAGCTACATCAAGATGTAAAATACTCCCTCAGTCTCATATTGCCAGTCCATTATTCCATTTTTGGATGTCTCAAAATATTTGTCCACTTCCAAAAATAAGTATGCAATTTTCCCTTTATCCTTTCTTTTCTATAACATTTCAACCAAAGAAAAAAGTCAAAAGCAATGATTAAAGGGGTAAAATTTGAAAGTCAATGCAAATTAAGTGTAATGATTATGTTACCTTAAAAATATTGTATTCCCCAAAAGGGACTAGCAATATGGGACAGAGGGAGTACCGACTTAATCATGAATCCCTTTCTCACAAAATCTCAAACCCCAGTAGGGGACTGGGGTATGATATTTGTTAGAAATCTTGGAGGCGTCCAACTTAAAACCTATTGGCCATTGGTGGAGTAGCCTCTAGATAATATATATTAATCTTGGGTGGCTTAAGTTAGCGATGTGGGACTAACATTTCTACCACTCATCCGCACGTGCAACCCATATGCACATGAATGTGACAACAACAATGGAAACAATGACGACAACGGAAACGACTTGGGCGGAAACTTGGCCCACTCGAGAACCATCCAAGACCTAGCTCTGATACCATGTTAGAAATATTGGAGGCTTTCAATCTAAAACCAATTAGCAATAGGTGGAGTAGCCTCTAGATAATATATACTAAGCTTGTGTGGTTTAAGCAAGCGATGTGGGATTAGCACTTCTATTTTTTTTTTTAACTAGAGCTTGTGGAGTTTAAGCTTCTTAATGGTTTACTTGACAAAAATTCCTGGAGCCACTGATGTGTATGGTGTACAAATATATAGGTATTTATGGTTAACTTGAGGTCCAATTATGGTTTCGGTTTTACTCAAGTGAGGACAAAGCAGTCCAAAATATTCATGTATGGTCATGTGATAATCACATTACCATATCCATCGACTTTGTGGACATAAGCTAATGGAAGAATGACAGAACTTTAACTTAAAGTATAGGGCTTTGCAGGGTTCTAAATTGCGATATCGGCAACGAAGTTGGTGTTGGCGCTATGGCCCTGTATCGGCCAATATCAGACGATAAATTGGTAAATATTGGTATCGGGGGCCGAAATTTCGATATGGGAATGGCCGATACACAAAGAATCAGCCAATATGTAAAACCTTGGGGTTTTGATTGTCACAATTACAGGTATGGGGATTAAAAAGTGAGATTGGAGATAAACGTAAGGGTAGAAAGTGTAGTTTATCCAAAAAATTGTTTTAGCAAATTTTCTACATTCATCAGATCCTTATAACCTTTTCTAGCTCAGAGGACACTGTTGAGTCAAAATATTTGGATTTTCCGAAAGATAAAGCATGAATGCAGTTGCTGAGTCAGTCTTCTTTGTTGATTTGACTGGTGCATTTTTTGTGATTTACTTATCTAGGAGATGGGATCAATTTGAAGCAAATGAAATGTTATTTGGAGTGAAAAGCACCTTTGATGAAGAACTTTATACTACAAAACTTGAGAGAGGTCCAAAGATGAGAGAGTTGGAGAGGGAAGCTTTAAGAATTGCAAGAGAAATTGAGGGTGAGGAGACGTCCGATCTACATTTAGCAGAGGTGATGAGTAACCTTAATTTCTAGCAACTTTTTAGCTCTTCATTTGCCCCCTAATAAAATTTTCGTTAAATTTCTTATGTTTCACATATTTTGTATGATAGGAACGAGGCTTTCAGCTTCATGGAAACTTTGACATTGACGAGGAAACCAGATTCTCATCGGTCTTTAGAGGGGTTGATGACACTGGATATGATGAAAATGAAAACATATTGTTGGATACATGCAATATTGAAACTTTTGGTAGCGCCCTTGGTTCTGCCGTTAGCGGGCCTTTCGCTGTCTTGACCAGTGCAAAAAGTAATGAAGGAAATCAAGTGCCATCTTGCTCTTCAACTATGGTAATCTCTTAACTTTCTAATCTCTTACTGGGAATTCTTATTGTCATACTTAACTGTTGGATTCTTGTTATTTTGCAATTGAGTTATTTTATGTAACTATCCGTAACTCCCATAAACCAAGTATTATGGTTTCTCTATTAACCAGGTTTTAAGATGTAATAGCATGAGATGACTTTTATTTCTTAGATTTTGATAGATAGTAGGCCACTGCTGTAAACCAAGGTCAAATGAAACAGTGGTTCTGAAAATATATATTGAATGCACATTGTCTCCCAAAATAGTCAACGACAAATGATAAAGACTATGTTATAGTAGTTTTTTTCTTCTGTCCATAGCTTGTTTATAACTTCCGTAGGTTTCATGTCTGAGATGCGATTGACTTACTTTTGGTCGTATCTTCTAATCTTCACGGTGCCTTATTTTCTTCATATTTTGTGGCATGCAGGATGAAGTACAATCTTCTGTGTCAAGCACTACAAGGGATTTACAGCGATCTAGTTCTAGTGATCCTTCTGTACAGTTGGCATCTGAGTTTCTCTCTAAAAGTTCAGCTTTGGATAGTGAAAGCAGGTTCCTTGTTATTTTTGCTCATTAAATGTCAAGTACTTGTTTCTATCAGGATAAAAGAACTACTTTCATTGTCATTAGAACTGAAACATACTTTTTTTTGTTTCATTATTTTTCTTTTGGGTCTAATTCAGCATCCTTAATTTTAGAATTCAAGAGAACCAGTTCAGTGGACAGCATGTCGGAAATAATTACATCAAGGAGTCTGTAGAAAAGCAAATGGTGAGTCAAGCTTTGACCACTATTACATTTCCTGTGAAAATTTAGAGTTATCCATTTAAATGCTTTTGCTTTTGTTGCTTATGACACAATTCTTTTCTTATATGGGGTTGCATATGCTACATTATAACAATGAAATAATCTATTTGTAATGCAGTTAACTGAGGAGGAACAAATGTTGAAATCTGAGGGTGAGTGGCTTTTTTGCCCAGGTGACAGCAAACTGGTTAAAAGTTGCAATTTTCTTAAATTGCCTCATTAGTTAGAGCTTTAATAAATATAAATAAGATGCACTTTTTCTTTTGCTCTGCAAAATTTGTTGTATCACTCTTTGCATGAGTTGGGTTAATAGGTCTATTAGGCTATAAAATCGTTTTAGTTAGCTGTAAAGAAAGCCTATTGAGAGATCATTTTTAATTGATGATTCGTGCGTACCACCCAGCATAAAAAGTTCAATAGACTATGAACTCTGCTTGTTATTTGCTGTGAGGCATTATCCTAGATTGAAGATCCTGAGCTGAGTGCTCAAATGTAGAGTTTGACTGAGAACATAGGTGGGAGCAGAAGTGCAAGACAGAGAACTTTAAAATTCATAAGATTTGCAGCGCTTCCATAGTACCGATGTTAAAGATGTTTTCTTGTATTTCTTGAATAGTTGAATTTACATTCAGAATTACAGCTATTTGTGTTGGACCGACCTTCTTATTGTGGTACATGGTTCGTTTCTGGATCTCTGTTTTGATCATTATACTGGATACATCCGCAAGCAAATGGACCTTTCCTAATATTTAAATTTGCTTGAATATTTCTTCTCATCACTCCATGGCCATAAAATCTTTATGAATCTTGGTCCTCACACTTTTTCCTCTGACTGTGGGGCTATGACATTATGCAGATTTGCTGTCATCTCTGAGGGCAAAGAAAGATGGCCCCAGTATACGGAAATTGTCTCCAAAAGCCACTTCGTATGATCGAACATCTCTTGGATCATCCAAGTGTC
>BRYF01000023.1:7751087-7753587 GCA_030159135.1 Actinidia polygama | reverse complement strand
CCTCTATCCTTATATATAAAATATAAATATTATTTTATTTATTTTTTTATTAATTAATTTATTTTTTTATTAATTAATTATTCTTTCTTTTTCTTTTCTCTTTTTCTTTTCTCTTTTCCTTCTTTTTCTTTCCCTTCTTTCGGCGATCCTTCTTTCCGCCGAAAGGTAATTCAATTTGTCCCCCTAAATTACACTCAGCCCCTTCAACTTATAATTACATTATATCATCTCAATTTAAATGTTCTCTTTATCTTTATCCCAAAAGTTATGAATTTTTCAATTTAAACCCAATTTAAAATACACTTAGGTCCACTAATCCACATGTGGCCTAATTAATGATACATGAATTCAATTATACCCAAATCCAAAATTATTCATATATAAAGAAAGTTTTATTTTATTTTGAATCCTTACAACATGACTATCTTTAACTCAACTGCATATTGGATCTAAGTAGCTGAACCAAGTAATTGGGTCAAAGGCTGGTTGAGTTTAGTTTATGATGGTCCTTTCTTTGATGAATGTAGTTTTCTTTCCTTTCTTAAGTCTTGAGACTTGAGTTTATTGTTAGTTTTGCTTGTACTAATAATTTGCTGGTGGAAATTCTTGAACTTGCTCTTTATTTGTCCTACGATTTAAGACTTTGATAGATAAAAGCCATAATGGGGATGTTGTTGTTGGGTTCTCTATTGTTTGAGTGTGTGTGTGTGTGTGTGATATATATATATATATATATATATATATATATATGTATATAAATTGCTATCCTTTTGAGTTCTTCTTACTAGCATGTTCAAGGGTTTTGTATAAAAGAAACATATTTGGATGCATAAGAGGAGATGCAATTTTGTTTTTGTTGAATATTGTACAAGTTTATTACCCTATTGAGCTGGGGGATGATGTTTGAAGAGTTGGTTTATGATTGCATTAGTTCTTCTGGTTTATGTTTGGTGCTAAATTACATGGTGTTCACAGGTTGGACCCTCATTTGCACACCAGCCGGTTATATTCAATCCGCAGGTTGCACCAATGCAATCACCACAGGCATATTTTCATCCTAGTGGATCTCAGGTATGCTATTGCTTTGTGGATCTTATAAATTTTGGACGTATTGTTCAGTGCCTGTCATTATGAAAGTAATTGTAGAACTTAAGATGTTAATTATATTCTTATTGCAGTATGCCCAGCAGATGATTCTTGGTCACCCTAGACAAGTTCTTTACATGCCAACATATACCCCTGTAAGAAAATTGGATCAAGTCTTGTCTTTTCACAGGCTTGTTAGTTTAATTTTTCATTATTTCTTGTCGAATTTTGAGTCAAATTTTGGTCAGTTTTACAACAAAGTTTCTCCAACATTTTATAGGAAACTTAAAATAGCTACCACTTTCTAGCAATTACACGACTAAACCTCCAGGGTTACTTTGTGCCAGCAGAGCATTTGTATCTGAGGAATTTAAGAATTGTACGTGTCCCAGTGATGAGAATGATGGTCGGGCAAAGTTACGAAGACCATTCATAACCCACCACATCAGGATATGCTGTTTTTATCTGTTCTTCAGACTGTCATTTCCAAATCTGATATTAGTCTTTGCCTTGACTATCAAATAATGGTAGCAATGGTACCGATTTTAAAGATGACAGAGCAGGGGGTTTGTTGGTAAGTTTGAGGATATTGAGTAGACTTGGGATAGTGTGTGTCATTTAGCATCTTTTTTGTTCCCCATTTCTCCTCCGTCCAAGAGGACTCCACTTTTTTTGATATCTAGAAATTCAGGGCCACTATGCATAATATTCTTTTGACAGATTTCTTAAATTTGTGTTTCTAAAAAAATTCATGCAGTTGTATACTTTTTGATTACAGGAAATGCCTTACAAGGGAAGAGATTTTTAGCAAGTTGCTTGAGGCTGCATTCTCATGAACTCTGCTGTGCTTATAACGAATAGCCAGCCTCACTCAAATCCAGGGTATAATTGTAACTTTATAACCTTTGACGTTCTAACAAATAGTCCCTTTTTATTTTTTATTTTCCCCCCTTTTTTCCCGATAAAGTTATTTGATATTGTTTGAAGTGGCATACAAAACTCTCATCTTTTTACATTGGTTTGTACTCGTATCGTCCTCTTACTGTCAGGGGTTGCACATGTGAGGATGTATACAGATTTTGCTATTTTTTCCCCTTAAATTTATTAACAGTCATATTATTTTTTTGGGTAACTTGCACTTTGATCATCCCTCAAAGGATTGAGTGATTCTCATTTTGCCCTCCAAACTAATAATTTTCTCACTTTGCACCCTTAACTATATAAACTGTTGCAATCAACCCCGACATCCAACGTCCGTCTACAAAATAGATGGAAATTGCCAATTAGGCCGCCACGTGTTGACTCGATACGGGTCCAAGGGCAACTCATGTTAACGTCATAGAAAATATTCAACTTCGATTTGTCTTTTACCTTATTTGATCTCTAAATCTCCTCTTTCTTCACTTATTGTTAG
>BRYF01000023.1:7741087-7746087 GCA_030159135.1 Actinidia polygama | reverse complement strand
AGAAAGCGACCAATCTGAACAAAGCATAATTTCAAAGCAATCAGGTAATCGTGTGCATTCTCTATCTTTACTTCTTTTCGAAATTAGGAGAAATGATTAAATTTGTTATCTAAAAGTTGATGAAAGTTGAGAAAGGGGGGAAAACCCTCATCCTTCACACAAATGTCTCATACACACCTATCCTTTAAAAAACATCAATTAAAACCCTTAACATTTTGAAATCGTCATCAATTCGCCCTCTGACATTAACTCCCGTCAAAATTGATGATGGCTATGTGGCAGGCTTTCTGTCACAGCCAGTTCATGTCACCGTTTTGGAGGAAAAACTGGTCCCATTTCGCACGTGTGGGTGTGGGTCGGAGGATAAATACAAAGGCGCTGAAAACGAAAGGGGGAAAGGGATTAGGGCCTCCAAAATTAGGTTTCTCTCTCTAATAACTATCAAATTGGTAAAATTAGGGTTCGAATGCTACAAATTACTAGGGTTTCATATCAAATCGGAGATTAAATCTGCAATGGTTTGGTGATTGAGAAGGAACGTGGATGCTCCTCCTCGATATGGTATGTCCCCCCACCCACCCCCACCCTTTTTTTTGTTTATCAATGGTAATATTCGATTTCCTACAAGCCACTATTGTAATGTGATTAAGAACTAATCTCCTGTAATACTATTCTACTTCCGTCATCAATTTGACAGGAGTTAACGTCGGTGGGCAAATTGATGATGATTTCAAAAGGTCAGAGTTTTAACTGATATTTTTTAAAGAACATGTGTGTATGAGATATTCGGGTAAAAGTTTATGGGAGATTTTGATTTTTCCCCGAGAAAGAAAGATCGGGGTGCTCTGGATTATTTCTTTTGATTGCTTATGGGTACAAAATTGCAATGGTTGATCAAACTAGTAGATGTCTTTCAATGGCCTCTGTTAAGTTTAACAAGAGAATTATAGGGGCTACAATTTAAGTTGTGCGAGTTGAAAAACATTTAGTGCATTGTTTATGTTTTCAGAACAGATTATTATGTAATTTAGATAGTTGTTTAGAAAAAGTCTGCAGATTAAGTTTTCTTCAATAGATTTTTGCTTTTCTCTCATGTTGTGAGATCTATATGGACTGTCATAGTGGTGTTTGTTTTCCGTCAAAGTTAGAAGCTACAGAAGGAGCCAAGATTTGCAATGATCCCTTGAGCATTAGTGGGAGGCCAACTGTTATTTAAGTGATTTGTAACTAACGGGCTGATATGATTTATCTTCTCATTTTTGCTTTTCTTTATAAATTTATTCTCATGGCTGATCATGCAAGAAAGTATAGACAACATACCAATATAAATACTGTCTGTGCATTCAAATCCCTTTTGACGCTGGACCAATCTTAAGTAATATATTAAAATCGCCTCCCAAACAGTAAACATGATGAACCATGCCATGTGATTTTCTTTTTCTCAGTTTTTCATTTTTCTTCTATATTTTTCGGTGGTTTTAGCAAGGTGGTGCTAATCAACTATCTGCTGAAGCTTTGTAGGAGTTAAAACTATTGAATATCTAGGATTTTCTCCCAGAACCGATTTTATTCCAACTTCCCCAATCATTCATTGTCATATGCCAGCTTAGTATCTGCTCTTTTGGTGGTTCTTTCTCTTTAGGATATAACGGTGTTCATGGTAAGCCTGTTGTGGGTCAAATTAAGTCAGCTGCATTGATGGGAACCCAGGATTGTGTTCTACCTCCTTTGCAAGTTAATTATATGCCATCCTTTGTAAGCAGGATAAAGCTATGTTAATTATAAGTTGATTTTTACTCATTTTATCATTTGAAGTGAGTAGTAATGTCTTGCTGCTCCAGGCTTGCGTTCCTCTTTCTTACTCATTTTATGGGCCGTAGACTATGGTACGTACGTACGATAATATGTCAACCCTGATTCATTGTTTTTTTTTTGTCCATACTAATTGCAGATTAGTAACATCTCACGCAATATAAACAAATGACAGTACTTACTTTGAATTTCAGATTCCCTCAATTTATGGGAACTGGAATGTGTTTCTTGAGGAACTTCCGAACTTGTTTAAACTTTAAGTTTCTGAAATATTGGTCTCAATTGATTCTACGAAGTTCTGAAATTTTTTTATTACTCTAATCGTGTACAACGAAAATGAATTAATCACAAGAAGGTGATACTAATTGACGAGGTCACTTTTGCTTTATCCATATGGAGAGCACATGTTTCAAACAGACCACTCAAATGGTGAAAACACTGGAAACTTCTTCAGACCAGATGACGTTTTCATTGGAAGGGTTGTGAACCGGTATTGACATTCAAATGGCTACCATACTGGGAAAATCATTAATAAATGCAACACGACAAACAATGCTCTCGTTCAAATGTGAAGTGTTATGTTTTGGAAAAGTTGTTCGGTTCAAATCCAGTGCAACCAATCTAAATTGGTTCTAAGGTCCTAGCCCAAAAAGCTTGATGCTGCAAATGATAACTTCTTACAGGTCTTTGCTACACTCATTTCATCTGCTTCACTTGTTTTCATAAAGTAGAAAAGGAGAATGCAACATGCGAGTGCTATTCACGGTCCACTTGAAAAAAAAAAATCATGCTCCTTGTGTTAGTATAATATGATGATCGTCCACCTTCAGTGTTAATTCTCTCTCTCTCTCTCTCTCTCTATATATATATATATATATATATATTGAGGTGCGGCCAGACTCTACATTCTAGACCGTCCTTTTTGTCTAGTAGGACCTTCCGTAGCATTCATGCATAATCGGTTCTTTGAAGCACACACATAACATATATTATGCTGCCCCTTGCGGATTCTTCAGAGTTGATAACGGAGGTCTATGAAGAACTATGCCATTTTAGTTATATTTTATACTTTCTTTTAAACTTTGCATCTGCTTTGTTCTTATTCTTCTATGCTTTTCTTCCCTCAATGGCTTTTTTTATTATGGCAAAGTTTCTGGTCTTATATTTGGTCATCTTTTATGAAGTCTAACACTACCCTCAGCAATATATAATTCATGTTAAATTAGGATGTTTCTGCCACTGGATTCCACAATCCAGTGGTTGTAAGGATGCGATTTTCTTGTCCTTGAATACATCTATGACCTGCTAGTTTATTTAACCCCACCAGTTATGGTGTTAACTACCAAAGATGTGTTCTAACTGCAACCCTTTTATGATATACTTACCATTGAAGTTTCGCCAGGTTTATCATCCCCAAATGCTGGGGATGGAACCTGCTCGAGTGCTGCTGCCTCTTAATCTTCCACAGAACGAGCCCATATATGTCAATCCAAAACAATATCGTGCAATTCTCAGGCGTCGAGAATACCGTGCCAAGCTCGAGGCTCAAAACAAACTCTTCAAAGCTCGAAAGGTACAAGCCCTTTTTAGTCTCCTTTCCTTTGTACTCTCCTCCAATCAGGCTGCTGCACTGTGTTACACTGGTTCTGTGGCTGTTTGACCCAAAAAGCATTATTCCCTGATCACCTCTCTCTATCTCTCTCAGGCTTATCTTCACGAGTCCCGCCATCTACATGCGTTGAAGAGGGCTAGAGGATCTGGTGGGCGATTTGTCAACACAAAGAAGCTCGAAGAATCCAAGCCCTCCACAGCCAATGGGCAAGATATATTTGGCTCGAGCCAGCTCCATTTTGCCACTAACATGTCAGAATCTGAAGTTTGTCAGCCAGAACATTGCAAAGAGGGTGCTTCAACAACCTCTCGTTCTGACCTCACGAGTGCCTCCAACAGTGTGTGTGTGTGTGTGTTCCAGCAGCAAGAATTTGGGTTCTCTGTTTACCCTTCTTGCATCGGTGGGAACCCACACTATCTCTCAGGCCACCGGTGAGGGATGAGACCGACACCGGTTGAATCAGCAGTGCGGATGCTGTTGAAATAGGGAAGTCACCCTTGGCTATGTTAATTTACTTTGTTACGTTGTACTTCTTCTTGACTTGGCTTTTGCCAATAACAGGATACACGGAGGGTTGGCTACGTGCCACTTGCAATTTGGAAAACCATCACGATTTAAGTAGGTTATGGGTTATTGGACAAATAATCAACATAATGGCTCCAGTATGTTGGTTACTGTTTCAGCTTAATATCCAGGTGTGTTTAGTTTTTGCCTAGATTATTTGCTTTGGTTCTGAGGATCTGTGATTACCATAGCACATCAAGCTGAGACCGAAAGAGAAGACTAGGAATAAAATCGGTAAAATTCTAGTATAAGTTGAAGAAAAAATCATGAATTGGGTGTCATTGCAATGGCGAGGGTTTTCGTGTGAAATGCTCTCCTTTCATGAGACTCAGGGTTGTGAAATCGTTGTTAACTTGATTATCATGAGCTTGCAGGAGTCTGATGCATGCTTGAATATCATGTCTACTGATTGAACCAATGGGGACGGAATTGGGTACCTAAGTTAATTTGGAATCATCCTCTTCAACGTGATTCTACTTAGGGTTCGGATGACTCGGATCTCACTTTTTCATGCTAACAGAATTCAAATTCAGCTTTTTATTTTGTACTGAATTAGAGATATTCAAGTTTAACACACAAGGTTGCCAAACACAACACTAAAACTTAAAAATCAAGACGCTATAAATTGTGTTTGTACTATGCGAGTTTCAAGACCTTCCTTTGCCATTTTGGGTTTGGGCATCCAGAGAACTGTGATTCTCTCTTTGTATGCTATATGACAAGTGAATTATCAGGGCTCTTAAATGCTCTTTGGACATGATTCTTGCATTGTTGTTTACTGGGTAGCTTTTCTCTTTACGGTATGTTAGGTGATGCACTGTATCTTATGTCTTTTTTTATATAACTTGGAATCCGAACCACAGGACCGCCAACCAATCCCAACATTCACAAGTAGGTGTAGGGATTTAAAGCTGGAACAAAGTCTCTTATGGACTAACTCAATACATAAATTGATAACATACAAATAGGAGTCGAACCCGAGATTAAAAATTTCACAAGACTCGTGGTGCCC
>BRYF01000023.1:7718587-7736087 GCA_030159135.1 Actinidia polygama | reverse complement strand
CGGAACGAATGAGGGTGAATTTCATCATTGGTATATGTAGTTTTAAATATTCTCACTTTGGTCCTTATAGTTTTAATTTAAATAATTAATATTTTGTAGTTTCAATATGGTTCTTATATAGTTTTTATATTAATATCCATCGATAATTTAGATGCAAATTAAGTATAATAAGCTCATATGACCTTCTTTTAAAGGTAAATTTAACACCATAGTTTGATTGAAGTTTTGTGTTTGTTCTTAAAAATAATCATGTGAGTTTTTATATATATTTATGTTCAAATTATTAACAATTATTTACAGGATAATAAAATAAAACTTTTGTCAAACTACAGGGACCAATGATAAAATTTACCACTCGACACATCACTTAACGCCTCCATCATCTTATCCACGAGATGGGATTGGGTGTGGACGGTATTGCATAAGTGGAGTCCGGATTGGGTCGATAACTATCGCCACGTCAGAGAAAGGTTTTCGAAGGTGGACGTGGCCATATGCCCAGTCACAAGGCTTTTTTTATGGGTTTGATTGCCCACGGTAAGAGGTGGGATCGGATCCGTACAATTATATAGTTTCTCTGTGTAGTTTGCACCCAACAGTTAGCCACCCCACCCGCCGCCTCTATGACCCCAACGACTTCTACAATTGATATGCGTCACGGGGCGGCGGGGCTTCAATGCAAGACACGCCCATGGCGGATCCTGATAGCATGTCTTGTAGTATTTGAACAGGAATCCAAGGAGATGGTTGAAAGCGATTGCTATTTTAAAATTATATATGAATTATAAATTTATTTTTTTAAAGTTAAAATCTTAGCCCGTAATTAATTTGAATAAGTGTTAAGCTCACCACGCTAGTTAAAATTCCCTATTAATTCAACATTGGTGTGCCTCAATAAATGTGTTGATTCACTACTCACCATCTATTTATTATTTTATTATTATCTTTTTAAAAAAAATGTGTTGAAGGTCGATGCTCTATGTAACTTCTCCACTCTTTTTTATCTCTAATTTATTTAAATATTTATTTATTATTTTTTCAATTCAATTTAGTTTTTTGAATAGTTGATATGACAAAAAGATGAGAGATGATAGAGAGTTTAGAGGAGGGAGAAAGTGATTTTATAAATTTAGAAGATGAATAATGACTAGCAGCAGTGTCATTTCCTAAATGTGAGACCCATCAGGAAACCTATTGGAGCTATTTTTTGCATTGACTTCCTAAATTAGAGCAAAATTATGGGAAGAGAGGTGGTTGGACATCAGGAAACCTATTGGAGCTATTTTTTGCATTGACTTCCTAAATTAGAGCAAAATTATGGGAAGAGAGGTGGTTGGATACACGCGAATTTCCAGGCACTACCATGTTGCTGAAATATGCATTGGAATAGAGAGAGAGAACAGTTTTTTGGAGGGGAGGATCGGGTGGCCATGCAAAACTCAGACATAACTCCACCTGACTAGCAATAGTTTTGGATACGATCATGCGCTGCTAGGATTCTCATTACGTGGCATCGTCTTTTCCATCTCTCAACGAGATTTGGGCACCAGTTCAACATCCATACGAAGAAGCGGCTTGTGTGAAGCACCAGAACAAATGCACAAACTCCAATCCAAACATATAGTGATAGCGGAACTATCACGTGAAGACTTTCCGACCATAGCATTGGAAACACCATTTCAAGCGTCAAAATATACGCACCAGCCATGGTTGCAATTACACTGCACATTACGAATATCATCAGCCATAGAAAGAGCTTGTTCTCGAGGGGAAATCCACTCAAGGCCAGAAGGATAGTGCTCAGAGACGTTATTAAGGAGGCAGTGTTAAGAAACAAGCAAGAAGGATAAAGGTTCACCACACTTAGAGTGGCCAGAATGGATGTTCCAGCAACGTGGAATGAGCCTTCTCCAACACCATTATTTGGGGTTATATTGTCTTGCCAAACACCACCTGGCGGACTTAGAACGGCCTGGTAAGCCATGGTGGCCTTCAGGGTGGCTGCCGTGACTAAATGGCCACAAACCTCCTTGAGCCAGGTATCGTCGACCTTTAGATACTTATTCCAGAACCTCGGAAATGATTGCCATTGTGATTCACAGCAAATTTTTTAGGCCTATTTGGGGGTGACGACGTCCTCTGATCTTCACCAGTTGGTGGTTTTGGGCGGAGATCCTCGTGGGCTCTTCGCACACTGGCTTGCAGAAAAAAACTCACGGATTGCCCTGGAAAGTCTCTATTTGGACAATGATCCAGAACATCCAAAGCTGTAGAACTATTCTCGTTCTTAATATTGGCGTTTTCTTTGGCAGTCTTTAATAGGTATTCTATGGTCTGCACAAAATGCCATCAACGTTAGAAGCTTCAAAAGAAGAACAAAGCTCTTTGTTTCCTTTTCCTTTCCTTTCCTTCCCCATCAGTAAATAGTTCTTCGTGAAAAGAACCTAGTTTCTCTTCAATGAACTAGAACTCATCTGCAGAGAAGCTCATATCTTCTAAAGTAAATACCCATGTTATATAGGTCATATTTAATGCAAATTAAGGTTGCCACTATAGCAGGTCTAGGACAGTTTTAGTGGGTATGCAAATGCTGCTCCAAATTTTTCTGGAGAGACTAATTCCGGTTACTAAAATCCACGCCATTGTGCTGCGTATAAGAAACATTTGTCATTTGTCGATGTCATGATGACTTGATCTCTACAAAAAACCTTTATAATATGATGCCTTAGGACAAATATATACGTTTAAAACGTGCATGTGTATCTGTATCTATACAAATGCTTACGTCCATTTGCTTGAGGGCTGCAGCAAGATGCAAGATGGTGTTGCCGTTGCCGTCCTGAGAGTTGAGGAGAAACTCCATGTCATTGCCCCGCAAATGCTCCACAATGTTGTATTTGACACGTGCAAAACAGTCTCTCCTCTGCTTATTTTTTCAAGGATTGACACAGGACGGCCCGAATCAGTTCCTCTATGACCTCAACTTGCACTTTCATGGCCACCAAGTGGAGAGGGGTTCTACCATCTTGATCATGCGCCCTACAAACTTCAGTGTTCACTCGTAACAACTCTCGTATGATCTCCACGTGGCTCTCAGCCGAAGCCAAGAGAAGAGGGGAGCACCGCATTGAGTCTAACTTGGTAGCGAGTTTGGGTTTTCGACTTAGGAGCATTCTCGTGAAATTCAGGTGACCGCACAGCGCGGCTATGTGCAAGGGAGTGTCGTCGAAGCATGTGAGAGAAACTCTGTCCAGAATGAGTTGATCTTCTTCAATCAATGCCTCTATTCTAGGACACTGCCACTCAGAGATGCTTTGTAGAGCATTCTTTCCATATCTGCTCTCTCACTCATCTCGACATAAGCTCAATACTATTTGAAGGAGTCAAATAAGACACTTATTAAGGGCAAGATAACTATAAGGGATAATGAAAACAATTGATCAAAGTAAAGCATTGAAGTAAAGGAGATTCCAAGTGTCTGTCTTTGAAGTTATAAAAGCATGTGAATAGTGTAACTTTCCTGATGAGCAACTATCAGAGAACCCAATGTCTAAGCGAATATGTGACTCAATATCTGGACTGCCTATTCAAGGATTAAAGCTATAAATTGAAAAAGCTCTTTTTTAAAACTGTCTTACACAAACGTTATAGCATAACTTAAAAGCCATCTTCCCTTCCTAATAATCGGTTATTTTCAGCTTACAATAAGTCATCTTCTGCTTATAATCAATAAACAAAAGCTACACCAAACATTCTAGCACAAAAAGAAAAATAACAAAAACACAACAGAACCAAAACTATGCCATAAGCTGTGACTAAAAAGCAAACATCAGTATGGGCTAAAATAGTCATTAATGATTACATTCTTCTTTTGGCAAGTGATTAATGTTTATATAATTGGATCTTATAGTTGCAACTTTGCTCTTATAGGAAAAGTGCAAAGGCTCTTTCCCTTTTCTTTTGGAGACAATCATGGTCTCTTTTTTACTCCTAATCTAGTGAAAGAACAAATTACCTTATTAGTAGTAGTTTAGAAGGAAGCCAATCAAACCAAAAATATTTTAAATGGTCTAACTTCTATGTTAATTTTTTTGGTGGGCGGCACTGATGCCACACTTTTATGGTGTCACGACTATTTGTTCAATTTGACATTTTTACCCTCGTCTCTGACTCTTCTCTGCCTGCTCTTCTTCCTCAGTTCTTTAGCTTTTTCTCTCACTACAAAGTTTTTTCCTTTTTCTATCGATGAAACAAACACACTGACGAATCATTTAGTATTTACCTAGCCAACACACATGGGCACTAGACAGCACCCTTGCCTGTCTCTCTCTCTCTCTCTCTCTCTCTCTCTCTCTCTCAAACTCACAACCTGTCTCTGTCTCTATCTCTCATGGCCTAACACCAAAAATTAACTTCTAGTTCATCTAAATTACCACCGCAGATCACCACTCATGGCCCACAAATAAGACTACTTATACATTACTTCCAATTTTAGAGTGACAAGGGTTTGAGTTAAATGAGAGATAAAAAGAATGTAGAAGTGTATTTTCGCATCAGAAAATGGTTGAAGAAGATGGGTATCAGGAAGAGAAACAGAAATGAAGTAGAGGTGCGAAATGGGGAAGCGAGGAAGCGGGCCAGGGCAAGTCATCTTTGATCTTGAGGATGGGAGGAAAAAAAAAATATTTGGTGGCTCATGATGGTTGATCGCTGCCGTTGATCTTTGAAAACAAGATTGGAAACAGGGAAAGGAGAGAAGAGAAGATAACTTAGTTTGCTGGTGGCATCAAGTAATCGAGTTGCTGCGCCGTGAGCAGAGGAGACGATGCCTCTCACAATGCTTAATGGCAGGCTGGCAGCTTCAGAATTCATTCTCTCCCTCTTGGGACTTGTAGAGAAAGAAAAGGGTTCAAAATAGGAAATATAAGAGAGAGAAAGGAGGGTAAAATAGTCAAGACAATACAAATGAGCATGGCACCATATTAGTGCCCCCCTTTTTTACTTTTGAATAAAAAAGTTTCCAAGTGTCAAAGATCCTCAAAAAATGAAGAGACGCGAGTTGCTAACATGGTTTCATGACTTCAGAGACATGGGGGGAAAAAACTCTTAACATAAGAAGAATCAAGAAAAATCATCAAATTTAGCAGTACGTAGCACCATTTTTTTTGTTGCGTGACTTCCATTCTAAGAACCCATTATTCACCTCAGTTAACACAAGCATATCTGACATAAATGGGAAACTATGAACAGTTAACACCAGTTTTTTCCATGAGACTGGCATTCCCCGATTGTTTACGTCTTTTTTATTTCGTATTTTTACTTATCTTATTCCCGTTTACAAAGAGAAAAACACATAAATCCGCCATTGACCTGGAAGCCTTTCAAATTCTCTTGAAGTCAGACGTACAAGCACAAAAAGATAAAATGAACATACAAAGAAGTTTGTAGAGAGTACAAAACCTAAAATAGACTTATTTCACCTCATAATATTCATACACACCACTTCCACAATCATATATACCCTGGCAACCAATGGTAGAAGGAACCAAATCTGACCGAAAAAGTATGCCTACAAAAAGTGGCTAAAAGAATATTTCCAAAAGGCATTCCGTCTGACGAAATGGATAAAAATAAAGTAATATTCGAAAGCCAAGTGGGATGCTTACAATATTTGCAAAATTATTGAATACCTTACTACTAAATATCTTATCGATTTTGGTTAGGTTGGGGAGTTCATCCTTTGACCACGTAACCTAGGAGGCAATCAAAGTTTGTGCAACTACTGTGCCATTAGTTATAGAGTACATAATAGATATCAAAAAACTGGGAAACTCAGAAGTTAGCTTCCATACCTGGTCAAAACTCATTGAGGAATGCCGCAAGGAAACTGGCTGAAAGCGGCTCGTATCCATCGCCTAAAAAGTACAGATCATGGTCAGAAAGGCATCCAAAAGAAAACAAATTCAAAACGCAACACTTACAATAAAATAGCGAAACCGAAGATTTGTCAGAAATCACATGCAAGTTCTAAAAGACATGTTCAGTCATAAAATGTTTATTTTTTTACAATGTAAACATAAATCTTCGGCTGTCTAATTTTTTTACAAATTGTAAACATAAAGTTACTATAAGCCATGAGGGAATGTCTTCCAAAAGTTTACTATGTTTTTTTTGAATCTATCCTATTGAAGATCTTTATTAGGGACAGTGCATTTTATACCACCGTGTACACTCAATGTGGTGGAACAGGGTCCACTTTTTTGTAGGGTCCACCACATGTGAGTATTCATTCTCAAACTGTACAAAATGCAATGTCCCCCTCTTTTTGCGAATCATTGGTCCGACTTCTATGCTTTTTAGAGGAGAAAAATTCATCTGCCAATTATTTTCTATGTTCCTTTAGGTAATATCACTTGTGACTTCTAACTATCAGAGGTCATAGATCTATTAATGAAAATTTGCTAAAGTCAGAACAACACCCCCACGCCCCAATCCAGTTTAGAATTTATCAAATTCCATGAACAAAAGCCTATATACAGCACACATATGTTTTTGGCAATATAAACATAAAGCTTCAGCTTCATAAAAATCACATTTGTCAACATAAAAGTTACCATGAGCCACGATATAAGTTTCTTTGGGTAATACCCATTCTAACGTCTAACTATAAGACGTCATAGATGCAGTATTGAAAATCTAATAAAGTCAAAAACATCCTCATCAACTTTAGAATTTATCAACTTCCTGGTGCAGTGCCGGTGCAAAAGCTTAAACCAGCATAGCTATTCTATCCAAGGATTACAGGAAGAAGAAGAAATGGAATGCAAGCGAAATCTAAAATAAAACTGACGATTTAAATCAGAACCTACCGACACATAGTTATGTTCTGAGAACGATTTTGAATTTGTCTGTTGTATATATCCATGTCTACAGTTCTGAAGCCAGCGCTCATAAACAAGGTTGACAAACATTCTTCAGAGAAGTAAAAAGCGCTCTGAAGTGCAGAAATGAAGATTGTTAAACCGGCTATACAATATTACTCCTCCAAAGGAAAAATAGTGACCCGGAATTATGGAGTACTTACAGTACCATCTCCTCGAACATAGAAGTTCTCACTAATCATCTGATTCCGCTTATGCAACTCTACCTAATCATTTGGTCAGCAGAGTTGCATAACAAGAGAATGAGGATTCCAATTCACCACAAGTCAATGAAGAAGTAAAATCGATTAGAGAAAAAAAGAACAGCCAAAAGTGAAAAGTAAACAAGGAAAATGTGAGTCGGTGACTACAAAATAACTTTAAACTTCTTAGTAATTTATAAAGCAATCTATGGGACCTTTCTCTGGAATGTATTATGGAGAGGGTAACTTGCTCCAATAGATACTGGTCATAGATATTTTAAACATTTGGAATGATTTGATATCACCACTCACAAAATAATATATTTCTCTTACTTTTTATTTGCTGGGAAGCTAAGAAGCACATCATGTCAGACACCAACACGACACTCATCAGACACTTCAAAGCACATTTTGGATATACGTCCAAATATATTCTACTATTATATGAAGTTTTCTAAACTGGGATATGCTTCAAACACTCGGAGAACTTGTTTATTCCTTAGGCACACAAAACACATTACAAGTTAATTTAGATTTCAATGAAAAAAGGAAAAATAACGTATACATATTCTCCTCTTTTAGACTATAGAATTTCGTTTTACAAAATTATTTTGTTTTTGTATTCCAATGAAATATTCATACACACGATAATCGCTTATCCTTATATATGACATATAATAAATATAGAGAACTATAAATTTTGTGCGTAAAGTTTCTGTAATCGTCGTGTCGGTGTCGTGTGTCCTTGTATGTGCTTCTTAGCTGGGAAACAAGGAAAAATAAACTAAAACTAATAACGTGCAAGAAGATATGGTTGTTCAATATGCGTTGATATAGAGAAAAACTGCAAAGCACAGCTAAAGCATGCTGAGAGTGTAGTTTCATAGTAGAGAAAACCTTAACAGGCAACAAGGTGCACAAAACTTGTATGTACAAGGTATAAAACGAAAAAGAAAAAGGCAGCAAATTGTAAAACAGGACAAAATAGAAGTGGCTCAAGGGCATGGCGATATTCAAATCAATTTAATTGACACGAATAGCCATAATAACGAGTTGTTCAAGTCCAGCTCGCCAGTAGCAAAAGAATTATAAAATTAGACAAAGTCGTGGAAAAGAATTTCAGTCGGCAGTAAAAGTTCCGTGTGTCTTCCAAATGTTTGGTGAAGTAGTATAAATAAGGCCTAATGACAGTAAAAGATATGGATTAAAAATCAGGAAACTTACTTGGGCGTAATCACCTATTGCGTAGTCTCGTAAAAGAATATATCCATATGGCTGGACATTGAGATAAGAAGAGGATGACAATATGAAAAAACAATGCAATCACCGGAATAAGATGAAAAAGGTGGCTATCTCAACCTATACAACGTCGATGGTACCTTTAATACTTTCTTAATGTTCTTCAATATTAATGGCATCTTCTTTGGACAAACTGCAGACAACATAAAAATCTGCTTAACGTGTAAGGTGTTTATACAAGCAGTGATGCTGTTCTTCATAAAACTAAAATACAAAAAGTCCACATGACTACAGAGGAAAAAGAAAAACTATCCTTCCAAAGATCAAAAGAAATAACAACTATAAAAAGAAACAAGATGATTCCCACTTTTTTTTGGTAGTTGGTAAGTAATTAACTTATTTCCCTCTCTTACCAAAGTTATGACATCAATAGAAGAAGGCATGATTCTGTCACAGAGATCATCATTCCCAACGTCACAAACAAATGCATTAACTCGGTCTTCATTGAAATCCATATGTGACTGCATTCAATGGAAAAAACAAAGTTATTTAAATCCTGTCAATCCATTCTAGCAGAAGGACCAACATAGGAAAACCACTCCCATATATTGGAAAAACTTAGACTACCATTACCGTAAATTGAAAAATAGAGAACGAACGTGCTAGAGAATTTTCTATGGAAGAACAAGTGTGTTTGGGTGGGGATAGTGGGGGAGGATTCTGGGAGGGCAGGTTCACTGCCAGTAGTTATACAATTAGGATAAGAAATTTGCTATTCTTCGGGGTAATAAAACATGGTTGTTTACTGCAGCTCAATCTGTATAACACGAGTTTATTCACAATCACCTCACAAAGATCTCTAACTCAAAAGTAAACTACTTCTAGATTTTAAGAGAAACTAAAATATACCTGAGAGAGAAAGAGAGAGAGAGAGAGAGACCTTAACAAGTGCGATTGCACGTGGTGAGTAGTCACAGGCATGAACAAAAAGTTTAGGATATGTACCAACCAGGGGGAAAATAGTATTGCCAGCTCCACAACCAACCTGCCACTACAGAATGTCATGTTGGCATTTTACAGTTAATAGCAATTGATCCTAAAACTACTTTCCAAAAGAAATGGAATGGTGATCACAAGATTCAATATAGATATTCATCAACTTCTGGAAATGAATTCATACATCATACCTAAGGCAACAAACATTGAGCGTAAACACTTGGGGTTTGGTTCCATGGATTTTTTTAATCCAATTGGCTCTATCCAAAAGCCTATCAAAGGTTACCTATGTCCTTTCGGACATCAATCCAGGTCAGTCATGAACTCAAATTTGAAAGAAAAATAGTGTTTCCATTGGCAAAAGCAGTATGAAGGCAGCGTGTGTGGTAATTCTGCTAACTCTTATTTCACTACTCTAAGAAACTTTTATGTGTAATCACATATCACATATGCTCTTCTCTTTTTTATTTAGAAAAAAAAAAGGCCATAAGCAGATCGAAGTAACCAATATAGTACTAACGGAATCTGCTAGTCTATTATTAGTTTGTTCCGTGATCAAGGACCTGTAAATCTGCTTGGTGTATCTTTTTATACCCATGAGAAAAAAGTTAAAATGTTTGGTTAAATAACTCATTAGATAGCTTTTTGAGAAGTGAATGTCTCAAATGCCTTTTTGTCCATGTGCATGTAAGTGGAAAGAGCATGGCCTCTTTGTCCATACGTATTTTACCAGCTCCAAAAGGGGGGGGGGGGGGGGGGGGAAAGTACAAATTCGAGCTTAAACAACTCACTTTTTGGGGTCAAATGAGCTGAAAAGGCCAAATAAGTAATAATAAAATTGATACCAAGCGCCATTACCATTAGTCAGCCTTTTTTTTTAATTAAATAAGCTAACTTAAAGCTAGCTTATAAGTGCTAGAAAACACACTCTACCCTATGGACACAGCTCATATAATCAACTATATCACATTCCCAAAAATTAAGGAGAAAAACTACAAGAAACTTTCTTCAGTTGCATTCAGTAACACATTTAAAACATCATCATTTGTTAGTTGTTCCACTGCTTTTGTTTGTGATTAATTGAACTTTCTCAGATTGCACAGAAACAATGAAAATAAATTAGTAGAACTTTGGGCGGCAGTTAATTAGTAGTAGTAGCAAGTCACAACCTCTAAAACAACCTTCCCACTGGAGGTTGCAGAATTATCATCGTTGAAGTAGTGTCCCCAGTCCTTTTCCAAGTAATGTCGGTCCTTGAAGAACTGCAACAAATCATCAGTTTAACACACAAACGTATATTTATTTTTTAAAAAAAAAAAAAATCCTTGAAGAACTTCTACCATTTTTCTCTAAAAAAACAACTCAATAATTTTTATTTTATTTATTTTTTATTTCCGTGCACAGGCATTGCCTGTGCCTAAGAGTTGTGGAGTTTGGTGTTTACTGATTTTGAACCTCCCTCATTTTTTTTAATTCCTAAATTAGCCTCGTTATCAACAAAAAAATCTAAAAATTCCCTAAACTAACCATAAAGAGTAAAATTGTAAAATTACTAAAACTCATATCACTGTTTGGTTGAACACCAATTCATTGATTATTATTATTACTTATTATTTTTTGCTTGCACATATGCGTGTGCCTCGTAGTCTAGTACACACGCACACAAAGCATTCTATACACACGATGTAAATTTTACATGAGATTGAAAGGTTGAAGCAATAGTTACTGATGATCAGGTGAGGATGAAGAGTGATGCGACCTTGTTTTGGTGGCGCTTGTAGAACTTGTCCCAGTACTTGCTGGTGCCGTTGTCAAACCCTAGACGCCGAGATCGGACGGTCGCCATAGGAGAGCAATGTTGCCGGCGAACGGTGATGGATGAACTCGCAATTGATGATGAGGCTGAAATCGCATGAATACGCACTCCTCTCATCTCTCTAGCTTCCGCCTGTCGAGCAATGGATTGGCACGACAGTTTCACGCTATGGTCACTACAGGGTACAGGCTGGAAATTGATTTGGCCAGCTTCTCTCCAGTTGGGACAGAGAACCGACCGGCCCAGTTCGATATTTGACGCGACCTAGTTAGCTTATTTTGGGCTAATTTCACTAAAAACTACTCGACTATGAGAGCAACCACGTCAAGCTAAGCTAAATAGTTTTTTTATGGTAAATTACACTGACCTCTCCTGAAGTTCTGGATTAATACACAAAAAATACCTTTGATGTTTGATAAATTACAGCGATCTCCCCCGAGATTTAAAACTTGTAATAGATTCTCCCTATTTTACACTGACCATCCCTGAGGTTCCGAGTTAATACACAAAACTCTCATGACGTCAATCGTCCGTTAGCAAGATTGATTGTCCATCCATGACGTCAGCTGAATAGTGGTTAAAATACCATATATGCCATTATTTTTAATAAAGTTACTGTATAACCCACAAAGATATTGATTGAATGACTAAAAAGTGAATCATATTGACTCACCAACTATTTAATTACATCATTTTTATTACTAATCTGTGTTGAAATAGTAATGAAAATCGATCACGTATTGTTCATGTACTTAAATTAAATGCCCTTATATCTAAAATACTATTATTTTTTGTTCATTCAATCAACGTCTTTATAGGGATATAATAAATTTGTCAAAAAAAATGGCATATAGGTATTCTAACCACTATTCAACTGACATCATGGATGGACAATCAATCTTGCTAATGGACCATTGACGTCAGAGATGCTTTGTGTATTAACCCGAAATCTCAAGCGTGATTAGTGTAAAATGAGAGAAATCTGTTACAAGTTTTAATCCTCAAGGGTGGTCATTGTAATTTTTTAAACGTCAGCAGTGTATTTCACAATTTTTTTTAACAAGAGCATCTCCAACCACACTCTTCCTTATTTTCTCAAATTTTAATAAAATAATGAGCCATTTGATTGTAAGGAATTGCTCTTTAACAACTCCATGCAATAATATTTTCTATTTTTTCTCAATTCTATTTACATACTATTTTTTATTCGACAATCCACATTAAACCCTATTTCTCCCCCAAAATCTCTCTCATTATATATATATAAGCTATGTGTGTGTATCTATGGATATATAATGATGTTGACGAAATAAAATCATATATCCAGACTATTGAATTCATCTTATACTTTTTTCGTTTGGGAATTTAATGTAACTTTGTTCAAATTCATTAAACATTTGAGATCAAATGAGGTAGAATTATATATCAAGATCACTATAGTCCAATTTCCCTGCAAATTAAACAAACATTCTTCTCAAAAATTCTCAAGACTAATCAAAGTTTTGATTGAAAGAGAGATATGTGAAGAAAGAGTGTATAACAAGAATTGACGGGGGGTCATTACGGTGAAGACAACCAGGTACCTCCTATCCAAAACAATTTTTACAGGTGGAAGAAGAATCGGGATGAAAGAGAGCCACAAGAGACAGAGGAGAGAACACGAGTATGGTATTTGCGAGTGAGTTACTGTTGCAATCCTTAAAAATAGAGGTTGAGATGTTTTTTTGTTGGAGTACGTTTGGGGATGAATGGCTTTGTGTAGATCTCATTGGGCCATTTTTTTTTTTGTATCTTTCTGTATCATATCGACAAGAGGAATTTGATAGTATTAATTTTTTCATACTAAAAAAAATACTAAAGACAAGAATTTTAGCTATTTTTTGAATGCAAATGAACTTTTTTAAGCTTTAATGTTTTTTAGAAAAATTAAAAAAAAAACTCTCCTATATTTTTTTTTATCAAATGTCTACTAGATAACCTAAATTTTGAAGTATGTTTTTAATTAGACCTTTAAACTCAAATTTCATCTCACACTATACGGAACAGTCCATGTTGGCACTTAACTAGCCAGGAGATTGCTAATTTGGAAACTCTAATGTACTCACGATCTTGCTTTATCAAACACCACACAATTTTCAAATGGATTCACACTCTAATTATAACTAGTAATTCGATGATAATTAAGTATAAAATAATTATTATCTCACTAATTATTCTTTCTACAAAGCGTTAGAGTTTCAAAGCCAGCATTACGTGTAGCCAATTAAGCTCCAAAATGAAAAATTCTGTCTAATTTCTAACGAAATTTGAATTTAGAGGTCTAATTGATGACGTACTATAAAGTTCAGATATCTAATTAATTTTTTTTTAAGTTTAAGTATGTATTGAGACATTCTCTCATTTTTTTAATCTCCGTGATTTTTACATTTTAAAAAATTTATTCGGAGGAAAACGAAAAATACAAATATTTGATTTTTTTTCTACAAGCAATGTAATGAACACCGTTCATTATGGTGGGCCCGGCCTATATAGCAACAACTTGGACTTGGACTCGTGTTTCTCTCCCCCCCAACCAGAGAGAAGCTGACCTGTTTGATTCTCCAACAGCGCGGTCCAACGACGCCGTATTACGAATATCCTTCCGAATTGAACCGGTCTCCACAAAAACCAACCGGCCTAATGAACCGGCGCCATAAACCCACAAAAAGTCGGCGTTGAGACACGAGCCTTTCTTTAATTTTCCTCCTCTCTACAGTAAACATAAACCCTTCTCTCTCTCTCTCTTCTCTCTCTCTCTCTCTCTCGAACATGGCGTTCCAGCCACGCCCTTCGAATCACAACGAAGACAACAACGACCAAAATCGCCGACTCTACAACCCCTACCAAGACCTCCAAGTCCCGATCCAAAACCTCTACAAGCTCCCAACCTCACCCGAATTCCTATTCCAAGAAGAATCCCTCGCTCAACGCCGATCTTGGGGCGAAAACCTAACCTACTACACCGGAACCGGCTACCTCTCCGGAGCCGTAATCGGCGCTGGAAAGGGCCTCGTGGAGGGACTCAGGGCGTCGGAGCCCGGCGACACGGCGAAGCTCCGAGTGAACCGGATCCTGAACGCGTCGGGCCACACTGGCCGGAGGTTCGGGAACCGGGCGGGGGTGATCGGGCTGATGTACGCCGGCCTGGAGAGCGGGATGGTGGCGGTGAGGGATACGGACGACGTGGTGAACAGCGTGGTGGCGGGGTTGGGTACGGGAGCGCTATACAAGGCGGCGTCGGGTCCGAGGTCGGCGGCGGTGGCCGGGGCGATCGGTGGCGTGGTGGTGGGGCTGGCGGTGACGGGGAAGCAGCTTTTGAAGAGATACGTGCCTATATGAGGCCCTGTTTGGTTTGTGGCTCTATGGTACAAAGAACTTTATTGCTCCAAAATTTTGGTCCGTTAAAGATTGTTAGTTTGTTATGCCATTTGAATAGTATACTGGGCATGGAGGATTCATGCTCCAATGCGACTATTTATCTCATCATGTACCCTTCTTTGTCAAAGATGTGGCGATGAATAATTTGAATGTTCTTTCACAGGGAAATTATGTTATTTGTGTTTTTAGATTGGATTTATGCCGAGGTTTGTTTGCGATTTGTCTATGATGTCTTCAAATGGTGGCTTATTGTTGTGAATTTAGTGTTCTATTCTTGTTGGAAATCATGATATAAGGCATACGGTGTGCTTTTAATTTATGCATATTCTTCTCTATCGGTCTTGGATAATTGGTTGTAAAGCTAACATTGGTATGTCGTTGCTGTTGCATCAGAAAAGTTACATGCTTTGAAGGTAATAGTGCTGGTCAGTGGTGATCTTGTTGGTTTGTCCTGGGATTTCCCTCTTCTTATCGCATCATATGTATACAAGAACACTGCTCATTATCTGGCTGATATTATTAGTATTATTACTTTCCAAGAAGTATTTGGTAGTGTTATCCATTCTCTCTCTCTATATCTGGTGAGAAAAATCTGCCTTTTTTGAGGTTTTGAATAATCTGAATTGCATAATTTTCTTATCAGTGACTTGTTTTGTGCTTTTTTGGGGGATGTTTCATGTTCAATAGATTCCCAAGCAATCCACTTTGGGTATCCCTAGAAACCACTAGGCTGAAATGAAGTGAAAATAAGTAGGCTGTTTTCTTAATATAGGAATTAGGAAGGCTTGGGCGATAAGCAAACGCTTACTCTTCCTTTGGAGGGAAAAAAAACTACTACTTTTCTGCTGGGTATCAATTTCCCCTCTTAACAATCAAGTCAAATTGACGTGGAACTATGATGTCGATGAGGTCGACCTCAATGGGTGGAGTTGTAGTTCTTTTAATAGGCTCGAGAGAAGTGGATAAATTCAGAGCTCTATGTAGGTACAATGTGCCAATTGGATGAAAGAAGATGCAAAGAGTTGTTGATGCTACGGAAGATAGCACTTGATTTCTAAAGTGAGAGAGATTGCTCCAGGCTTCACCACAACAATATTGGAAGAGAATTCATTATTACTTCCATACTATCATGGGACACATTTGATAGCTTAAATTGTTTCATTGTAAATACAAGTCATTTGCATATGTTCTTCTCTTCCATATAGTTGTTTTACAACAATGGATTTTCTTCTCCCCTTCTTTTGTTCCCCATGTTTAATTTTTATACGTGAGGAAGATGGTCAAGAGAATGGTTGACAGGTTGTTCTTGTTTACCAAAAGTCCCTCAATTATAAAATAGGGTTTGCGGATTGACTTCAACTAGTGCTTGTTTTGGGAGCCATTTTTCACTTGTCTTGGGATCCTGTTTCTAGCTCTGAGTAGGCGATATCTTTTAGGGCTTTGTATGTGTGAGTGTTCTCATTGAATACAAGGTTTGCTTTTTTTATACGGTTTGGCTAGTAAGTTAAGGCAAACCTTGCTGTCTGCTTCTTTTGGAGAATGGAGTACAGTATTGAGGCAATAGTGAAACTGGTAACTTTGAGATACCTAGAACCGGAAGTTCAAAGGGGTGAATTTTGTTAGTTATAGGGATAAAGAGGGGGAGTTTCCCATATTACCAAAGTGAGTGTGAACATACTGATGTGGATTAAATTGAACTTGGAACACTTCTTTTCGCATGTCCCATCCGATCAGACTAAGTTTGGTTGCTCCATTTGTTGTTATATACAAAAGTATTTGAAACCATGCCTCGCATGTGAACAGAACTGTAAGTTAATCTAAAAACATAGTAGTATCATATGCATAACATATTTCACGGATTTCACATTGGTGAATATTGAATCCGCGTCAGTTAATATTGTAGGATAGGTAATAGAACACACAGAACCAAGACTTGCATGCGATTGTAGTTTTATAAGCAATGTCAGTTTGCTGATAGTTTCAGTTGTTAATTTGACTTGGAAATGTTTCTTGTGCCGGGAAAAATTGGATCTCTGTTTCTTTACGCACTTGGATTCAAATCTAGTGGTTAGTTTTCACCACCTGTGAGATTGTCAAAATTCACAGATTGGATTAGATTGTCAAGCAGTTTCAGCTTTGCCTTGTAGACCGAATGAGAGAGGAATTTTGGTAAAAGCTTTTTTCAGGTGAATATTGGTGAGTTGTGGTTGGATTATGGATTTGTGAAAGGATGTTACAGAGGAAAATGATATCAAAATCAGAGCATATTTAGGGTCTTTACCACCTCTCTCTCTCTCTCTCTCTCTCTCTCTCTCTCTCTCTCTCAATTAATCTGCAAGTTGTTGATCCAAACACAACTATGGAGAGGGGTTCTGCTTTCAAATGGAGTTTGATATTAGACTCTTAAAACAATTGTGAACAATATGGCTTGTGAGTGATATTTGGAGGATCTTTAAGACCAAACCATCAACAGAAAAATGGCTTGAGTTTACATTGATGAGAATGAAATGCGTGTGTAAACACGCCCGCACACGCCCGCACACACGCACACGCACACGCACTTTAACTATATGTAAAGTCAGTCAAGAGATCATGGAATCGGCAAACAACTCGCAAAACTTTCACGCAAACTTGTTGCACTGAAACTGTGTTTGGATTCTTTGGAATTCCAAATTCTCAAATTATGTACACCAAAATGCCCAGTCCGGCCTAATCTTTTTGAGATTTTTTAGTTGATTTAGTTTTTGAGGTTTTTCGTCAATAGTGATTTTTTTCCCATCATTTGATCAAAGTTTATTACACATTTTCAGTTCTCGATGAGAGGGGATTAAAAATGGGAAAAAAAGTAGTTAACTTAAAAACAAAAGTTTATTGAAGACAAAAAAAATATAGTTTACTCAAAAAAATTA
>BRYF01000023.1:7711087-7713587 GCA_030159135.1 Actinidia polygama | reverse complement strand
TGGTCTATTTTTGCAATTTCGGGTAAAGTTACAATTTTAGGTCTTTGTATGTGGGTTGTAGTCAAATTGTTAACAGGTCTCTGCAGAAATAGGACAAGGCCAGTAGCCTATATATGATTTTGTGATTCTCAAGTTTGACAAGGTTATGGGAATTTGAGATGTAATTTGTATGATGGAACTTTAACCATGAGGATGAAGGTTAAGAGCCTTCAGGTACCCTAGAACCAAAAACTTGATGTTGTCAGTTGTAACTTAGCGTATGAATCTTATCACCAGTCACATTGGCATTTGATTTCTATTGGTTGAAACGTGACTATTGGGATGTGAAGCCTCTGAATGTAAAAGTAGAGAAATTTAATTAAACACAGAAATTTAATTAAATTCATAAAGTCATTTAAGTTGTGGCGGCACTACCAAATCCCCTGTAGGTTGCAAGTTGCATCGAATTTTGTAGCTGGAAGCCTATTTTTCTCCCTGGTAGGGCAGTTGAAATCCTTTCAAGTTACACTACTTTCTCTGTCCCATATTGTTGGTTCTTTTTTTGTGAGTTCCAATTTTTTAAGGGAACATAGAATTAATGCATTAGAACTTAAATTTTAGGGCATTGTTTTTTATTTTCAACGTTCAAATATATTTACAACTATTTATCAAGGGATAGTTTTGGAAACTTACAAACTTTATTATTTGACTTTTTAAAATGGACAATCTTTTTGGACATCCCAAATTGGAAGGATAGAAAAAATATGGGACGTAGGGAGTATATATTTTTATGTTGATGCTGCATCATTGTAGTTGCTCTTCATTAATTTATTATATTTATATTAAGTTCTTTTGTTCATCGCAACTGTTGAAACCTCTCTTTGTTAGAGAATCCTTCTTAATTTTATATTTGCATTGGCCTTTCATAAGTTACTTGATGCTATACTGTTCTTTACTAGGTACAATGCAATGATCATTGAAGCACTTTCATCCGTGAACGATTCAAATGGATCTGATATTGGTGCCATTGTTAAGTTTATTGAGGTCAGATAGAGATCTATTGTTATTTCATTCCTTGGAAGAATTTGCCTTGCTTTCTGTTGATGGACTTGTATTTGCCATTAGGTTACGACAAACAATTCGTGGAAAATAATTGTGGACGAGTTTTAAATTGCCATTATTTAGCTTTTTCTATCCATGCATTTTGATGCAAGTCCATGAGAGTATCATTTATGGTCTATTTCAATGTAGATCCTAGAATTTCAACATTGTGGATGAGTTCAGTTTGGAAGTCTGTAAATCAGTTTGTGCACCTTTGTGCTTTTTCTTTTTTCAATTTAATTTTATCAGGATACACAATCATTGTTGAAGGGACAGACGGGCATGTATGATGAAGCGAATCATAATAAATTCTTCAACCTTGTATAGGGAATAATGATGAAAACATAAAACAGGCTATAGTATTACACCACCACAACAATACTGACCCAAATTTTGATGCCGGCCATATAAACCTTAAGGAGGGTGACAATGACATCAAGCGAAACCTCAAGAATGGTTGATCTCTTCTGACTGCCATGACTCACCATGGAATCCAAGTAATAACTGTCTGAAGAGAAGAAAATAATCCAAAAAGCTCATCCATCACACATTTAGTCAAATTGAGTAGAAAAGTGTTGTGATTACCCCATGTCATGGGGCTAGCTTTGAGAACAAACAAAGATACCACAGCGTCTGTTCATATCTTGATAGTTATTCCGGTTAGGACTCTAAGATATATGTTGGCAAGAATATCAGAAGTTATCCATCTAATTCCTATATATATCATCAGCGCACAGTAGCTAGTACCATTTTTCTTTTCTTTTCTTCGCCTTTTAAAGAAGAATCAAGTGCTCTATAAACCTATTTCATTATTCACGGAATGTAGCATATGTGCTTTTTTATACCTCTGTTGCATGGACTTATTTGTTTCTAATGAGGTGATGAGCACAATACAGCTGGTTATGAGTATGGGATGCGTGTCGGTCACTCGTATCAATTATGCATCCATATTGGATATTCCAATTCTTTTGATGCGATGGTAGAACAAGAAGCAGCAGTAGCAACAAGTAGCTAAGATTTGAAGGCAAGGGAAGGTCTTCCCCTTTGGAGAAGGTTTTCAGCTCTCCAAAGGGGAGCCAATAGAAATTATATTCTTTTCTTTTTTCCTATTGACACAAGTTCAGTTCAAGTATATTCTTATTTAACTGTAAAAATACTCTGAAATTTTGTGTTATATGAAGTTTATATTAACATGCTTGAGATCTCTTTTTGGGTTATGGAGTCTGCATAGCATATATTCTAGTTATTCATTTATAAAGACTTAAAAAAGCAATACACTTGATTCACACATGTTGACATTGCTTTTACCATGTAGTACGGATAGAATACACAATTTTGTGGATATTTGCTTTTTTGGATAGCGTGTTTCTATCTTTCAACCTTTTTAATATTATTAAGCAACTTTCTGAAATTATTGACT
>BRYF01000023.1:7691087-7696087 GCA_030159135.1 Actinidia polygama | reverse complement strand
AGTTGTGTTAAATAGATGTAGAAATCAACTGATAAAATCTTGGGTAGAGAAAGAAGATATAAGTGTTTTGATAGGAAGATGATGGAATAATCCAAATATCCATGGGAAGTGAAAATATTTTTGCTAAAAAAAGCCAAAACAATTACGCGCAGGTATGAATTATGGCTGTTAGATGTTAGTTTTCAAATAAATATGTGTGCGCATATATATATATTCGAACCACGATTTGAAATAAAATTCGATAACCAAACTAAATTTATATATTCTTAATTTTTTAAAAATCAAAACATAACCATTAAACCAATGCGAAAAGCAAGTTTCGATCCGATTCACAGATTTTCGGATTTTTTCCCAGGCGTCTGAACGTAGCCGTCTAGTTTTGGAAGCATGTGAGAGAAAGAGAGAGGGCCCCCAGGGCGTAGCTCAGTTGGTTCACAGGTGGTAGATTGCACCCAAGAGCGCAGATTCGAGTCATGGCAGCCGCAGTGTGGGAGTTTTACTCATGAAATATTGGGTGGGCTCCTTGTGGACACTATGCACTGGGCCTCCCATCTGTTGGACCGCTGAGTACCTGATTTACCTGTCATGTCAGTCCCGTGGGGTAGGGCGGTATGGCCCGACTAAGGTGTCCGGAACAACATCTGCACCCAAGAAAGAGAGAGGTCACGCTTTCCGCACCGGTCTGCAAAACGACGACCTGCTCTGCTCTGTTTGTTATTGAGTATACGGTAGGAAGTTATAGAGAGAGAAAGAGAAGCATCAATGACTTGTTGATGAGTTCTCAGTTTGAGGAGAGAAAAAAACAGAGAGAGAGAGAGAGAGAGAGAGAGAGAGAGAGAGTTTTGAGTTTTCAAAAACCACGACGTACGGAAAATTCTGAAGCATATCACCGCACCATCAGCAGCAGCTGCAGCTTTTGACTGAGAAAGGCAACTTCACTTTCAACCTCATTGTAGAGAGAGAGAGAACTATTTTTTCAGTTCCTCTTTCGTTTGATTGCCTGGCTCTATTAGCGACTCGAGAGACATCATATTCTCAGACTTGAAGCGCCTTCATACAGGTCTTCTTCGTAGTAGGATTTTATGGAACATTTTTTCTATTTTATGTTTTTTTTTCACTCTTTGTTCCTCAAATCTCTTGAGCTCTCCATCTTCAACACTTGTTTAATTTTTTTTCTATCTTTTGTGATTTTATTTTTTTGTTTGATTTTGCGAAGGATTGTAATGAGAGAGAAAATAAAACCTTTGAAGTGAATATTAAATTGATTGATGGATGTGTGTTGGGGGATCTAGCCTTTGTTCTTATTCTATCTAGCTTCCCCTGATGTTCTCTCTCTCTCTCTCTCTCTCTCTCTCTCTCCATACATATATACATATATTTATGTATATTAATACTACAATTTGTGTCCAAAAAGCAGAGATTAGTGGGGGCCTATTTTCCCTCTCTCTCTCTCTCTGTATGTATATTTTCTTTCTTTCTGTGTTTTGTGCTTCTTTCTCGAGCCCAATGCCTCTGTATAAAGTGACCAGCTTTTCCGTGTTTTTTGTTCTCCCCTCACAACACAACATTCCAATCCCTAGCTAGGTTCTCTTTCGTTTTTTTCTTTATTATTTTCTTTTATAATTTGTTATTGGTTGCTTTTTTGTATGTATGAATCGTGATACTGATGAGTTTGAGCTCTACTTAATTATCGTTAAAATAGTAGTTTATTTTACTACTTAATTATTTTGCTCCTCTGTGCCTAACACACTACAGATGGATCACCACTCATTTTCCTTAATTACACCATTAATAACCATCTTATTTGTCCAGTTCTCTCTCTCTCTCTCTCTCTCTCTCAATATGAAGAGCTTTTTTCTTTTCTTAAATTTACACCATTTTCCCTATCTTTCGTTTTGGGTTTTCCAAGTTCAGAATTTGATAGTTGATAAGTTGCTTTAGTAGATGTGTTCAAGAAACTTCCACTTATTAACTCGTTATAGGGTTCAACTTCACACCAAAGTGAACATACATGCTTATCTGGCTGTTGTATTGTTGCTGCTAACCACAGCAGTCTCTACAATTGTTTTTTTCATAATTAATCTGTAGGAATTGACACCTTTTTTTAGGGCACAATTCCTTTTACTTGGTTTTCTTACAGGAACTGTTTCACTGGAGTAATGTTTGCAATTGAGGGAGATGCTGAAATGAGGAGTTGAGTACATCTAACCCAAGGTAATATAGATATGGGTTTTCCATTTTAGTTTGATTTGCAACTGCTGAGTTTTCACTGTTTTCGTGTTGTTAAAAAATTTCATGTTTGTTGTTATGTATTCGTTTGTTCTGATACAAAGTGGGGTTCTCAATTTGAGGTTACATTTACTTTGTAAAACCTCATCTCTTTCTATCCCCATCCCTCCCCCAGCATTTCTGACGTGTAGGACACCATAAATGGTCTTCCTACTAAACTTGCATCATCAAATTCAAATGAATGGGTTAAAGATCACGGGGCATACCATCCTACGATTTGTTAAAAATATTATCAGACAACTTTCTGATGAAATAGCTCACAGAATTGATGATGCAGTTGGCCTGCTTATCATGTTTCACCAATTGCTCCTTGTAGTGTCTGCTTGTGGCATTTACGTTCGTGTTACATAGGAATGCAAAATATGCCACCGAAGGAAGAAACAGTTCTACTGATCGTATATTGTTTAAAACTAGTTCATATCTTTCTTTCTTTTTGCCCCCCTCCCCACCCCCTGTCATTGGAAACGGGGGTACTTTCTAAAGATGTTGAGATTGATGTGCGCTATGGACTGGACCATCATTGATTTATCTTTGTGGAACCTTCAATCACTGTCTGTCACTGATCTACTAACGATTACCATGAGAGCTATTGTAATTTTGTAACCCTTCGAATCTAATGGTGATGATTTATATGTATTAACTGTTGTGCCCAAGGACCTGTCACCAGTCATATCTAACGAAATCAACCACACATACGAGACACAGATTTACGTGGTTCGGCCAATCTGCCTACATCCACGGAGAGGAACAAATAATTCACTAACACATTTAATGAATTACATACAAAATGAGGAGGTCACACTCCTCTCAACTCTCACCAATCTCACTGTCTCTCTCTAATCTCACAGCACCACATCTCACAGCACCACATCTCACATATTCTGTATACTCCCCCAGCCCCATGTGCACACAGCAACATGCTGTGTGCACCTAACAACAAAACCTCAGCCCCCTACATTTCTGCAACCCACTCTGTCCTTACCTCTCTGATCTACTCTGATTTATAGGGAGGGAGAGAGAACGATGAGCTCAGCCATGAGCTCATCCAAGCCACCAATCTTGACATTGGGGAAGGCGGTGCAGCCTTCATCTTGGACTCTGCTGCTGCTGCTCTCTCTTCTGTCAACAAAGACAGCAAACACACATATACGCAGCTTCCTCTTATCAATATCAATTGGTAACTATTCATATGGGCTTGGGCCTCCTGATGGGCTAGGCTTGGGCTATTGGGTTTGGGCCCAATAGTGTTTCACTATTCATCTGGGCTGGGCTTCTATTTCTGATGGGCTTCAATTGGGCTTGGGCTTGCCCTTCATGGGCTGGACTCCTAATTGGGCTTAAGCCCAACAATCTCCCCCTCCAGCCCATGGGAGGGTCATCTGATATCTTAGTTGTCCATCTGACAACTTCTGGTCCAGCTTCCCTTCTTACTAGCAAGGTGTTTGCCCCTGGCACAGTCGGCTCTGCCCTGTCGGCTCGCTAGGCACTCTGCCCCAGGCGCGGTCGGCTCTGCCCTGTCGGCTCAGCTAGGCTATTTGCCCCTGGCATGAGATAGGTAATCAAATGCAGCACACTGGCTGCCAAATCCTGTCACTGTGTACGGCTGGCTTTGCACGGTCGGCTTTTGCAAAGTTGGCTCTGCTCGGTTGGCTCTGCACGGTGTACGGGACAGGTTACAAAATGCAGTTTGGAACTGCCCAGATGCAGCACGGAATGCTGCCAGATGCAACTCACGGGTTGCACACCAAATGCAGTACGAAACTGCCCAAATGCAGCACGGAGGCTGCCAGATGCAACTCAAAGGTTGCACACCAAATGCAGTACGAGACTGCCCAAATGCAGCGTGAAATGCTGCCAAATGCAACTTAAAGGTTGCACAACAAATGCAGTATGAAACTGCTCAAATGCAGCGTGGAATGCTGCCAAATGCAACTCAAGGTTTGCACATCAAATGCAGTATGAGACTGCCCAAATGCAGCGTGGAATGCTGCCAAATGCAACTCAAAGGTTGCACACCAAATGCAGTATGAGACTGCCCAAATGCAGCGTGGAATGCTGCCAAATGCAACTCAAAGGTTGCCAAGCTTGTGTACGGGCTGACGGTCGGAGCAATCAAATACGGGATGCAAGTCCTATGCATCAAACAAGTATGACTCACGGTCGCAGCAAACAGGTACCAAATGCAGCATGTATTGCTGCCAAAAACTCCATCAAATACAGCTCACAAGCTGCCAAACATATGCAGTTCTTCGAATATTGCGACAAACGCAGCTCTCGGCATACTGCCAGACATATGTAGTTCTCGGAATACTGCGACACGCAGCTCTCGGCATACTACCAGACATATGTAGTTCTCGGAATACTGCGACACACGCAGTTCTCGGCATACTACCAAACATATGTAGTTCTCGGAATACTGCGACACACGCAGTTCTCGGCATACTACCAGAATCTCCCCCTTGTGCACATAACCGGAGAGATCACTGTTAGAGCGAAAGAGATTCGATTTGGTGTCGTCACACCAGTAGCTGTATAGCTCCTCTAAATCGACCCCTGTCTCCTTCCTCTGAGCTTCTATATGGACATCCTAACTTCTGCACGTATCTTAAAGCATCTCCTTGCGCTTCTTTGTGTGCTTCTGTGCAACATTTTCTTCCCTTGTCCATGCTAATACCACTGGGCCTGTGTCGGACAGCAGCTCCTTCTGTCTG
>BRYF01000023.1:7678587-7683587 GCA_030159135.1 Actinidia polygama | reverse complement strand
ATGGTTACTGCTAAGAATTTGGCAGTGATTGCTGATGCTGCGTGCTGACTCTCTTATGCATAAATGTTTGTGCGGTGATCCTTGTGTTTGTGTTCTTAGAATCCTAGTCTTTAATTGCTGTGAGTTTGATGTCCTGGAATTCAGTAAATCTCTAGGAAATGGGCTTAAACTGCCTACCATCTCCTGAAGTATAAAGATTTCACAACGCTTCTTCACGCATGAGCTTTAACAGTTCAACTGCATGTGACTCATATTGCCCATAGGAGTTGAAACTGTCAATAGGATATAATCGAACTTATGTTTTGTCTTGATCCCTTTAGGTAGGCAACTTGGACTTGCGTTTCAAGTTCAGTCAACCAAATAAAAATCGACATATCGTATAGCATTCACTTAATCAATCATCAAGCCACTCTTTTGTCTTTCAGTTTCCATTTTTATGCCTCAATAATTTCTCTCTCAAAACTTCACCTTTTAGGGGCCTACAATGCTCTCATCCATATAATTCTACCTGTTTAAAGTAGATCATTAATTATCTTCCCCACCCATAGGATCATAGGACTCATTCTTCTATTTTAGATTCAAGTGAAAACATGCCATGCTTTTCAGTCCACTTCCAAAACCAAATCATATACGTGTGATCTACATATGATTTATATACAAATATATATATTATATTTTTAGAAGCCAACCCTCATTCTGCTTAATTTGTAGGAGACAATATATATTTCTAAGGAGACAAAACACAATTAGGGGTAGCTCGGCTAATAAAAACCTTGATTTTTGTGTTCAATGGGTCGTCAGTTCGAGTCTCTTTAGGAC
Source organism: Actinidia polygama (assembly GCA_030159135.1). NCBI lineage: Eukaryota > Viridiplantae > Streptophyta > Magnoliopsida > Ericales > Actinidiaceae > Actinidia > Actinidia polygama. The sequence goes on along the minus strand of BRYF01000023.1, from coordinate 7,682,768 downwards.
CTCTAGAGGTTTCTCAGTTGTTGTTAACTTCAGGCTCCAAACTAGTCTCTTAAATCCAATTGGGCTCGGGCTCGGCTGGCAGAGACTCTGACTTTGTATTTGAGGTGTCGCCAATTCGAGTCGTCGTAAGACCACTGAAGGACTTCAGATTAGTCTCATTGACCGAATTGAGTTAGGCAAAAATATTGAGTTATAAAAGAAAATACATATACTGCCAAATGACTTGTGGAGTGACAATTATGTACCCAAAACATACATGTACCGCCACTTCACACGTCATTGTCCTCCCTCCTAAGATAAATCTGGTGGTCAATAATAGACCAACCAAAATTTTCATTTGAGATCTAAATATGCAATCTACCCATACCTTCATGTGTCCATGTTATGCTTTAATTAAAAAAAAAAAACAATAAGAAACAGCCTGTCTTATAAAATAGATAGAAATTCTAGGTTACGGTTGCTGAGACCTTATTTGGTGTTTTACTTAATTGGATTTATGCAGCTTTGGTTGGACACTGGACAGGCCTGTTTTGGAAGATCTGTTGGCTGTTTGGATCAAGGATTTTGAAATGAATTTGTGAAGATAAAAAATAAAATAAAATAAATATTAAATTTGAACTGTTGGGTTCATAATTTTTTCCTTTTTCCTATATCAAATCTTTAATCAAAACACAGCCTTGAATTATGGGGGCAAAAAACAACTTAAATAACCAAAAATAATAATAAATAAATGTAAAATCACCATTTCTGCTTTTGACTTTAGCTTTATCTGCTTGAAGAAAATGATTATAAGAGCCACACATAATGATTATAAGATTAGCGTGGTTATACTAGTAAGAGCATCTGTATTAGCCACATTAAATTTGAGCCAAATTATAAATAAAAATTTACCAATTTTGTTTTCGTTAGTTATTTTTTAAACGCTAACTCCACCGGTTTTTCTATTCTAATTTATTTGTTTAAAATATTATTTCTTTACGTTTATTCATTTTTTTTTTCAACCGTTATATATTTGAAACGGTCACATTATTTCAATAGTGATATTTTTTAAAGGATATATTTTTAAAAAGATTGTATTATTCAAATAGTGGTATTTTTTATAAGTATTTTTTTAAAATGGTCATATTTTTTTAACCCATATATTTTTAATTGAATGGTATACAGATAGAAGGATCAAGTTTAAGAAGTTAATTGATATAATTAAAAATAAAAGGATCTAAAAAAAATATTTTAGTAAAAGTATAGGGATACAAAATATAATTTATGTTTTAAATAACATGTGAATAATGACCCGTCAAATATGACTGGCGCTGTAACAAATTTATTTTTGTGAGTTATTTTAGCTAATTTGATGTGAAACATTTTTTAAATCTTCATTGGTTAAATTAGCCAATTTGGTTTGGATGGTTTTACATTTTTTTGAAAAAGTATTTAGGCCCAGTTTGGCATAATGATTTTTTAAATTTTTTTAGTTTTTGAATTTTTAGTGAATTTCTTGATTAAAATTTTATACATTTTAGATTCTTTTTAACAAGAGGAGTCTAAAAATACAAAAAAATTTGGAAAAAGATCACTTAAGACGAAAATAAATCACTTTTAAATATTTTTTTTGATAAAAAAATAATATTTTCGTCATTAGTGATCTTTTTTCTGAATTGAATAAAAAAATTTATATTTTTGAATTCTTCTGATTAAAAAAAATATAAACAAAAATATAAAATTTTAATTAAACGGTAAAAACAACTATTCTAGACCCTCATGAAACTCTCTCTCTCTAAAAAAAATTGGTAGACATCCTCCCCCAGCTTCAAAATATGAAAAAAAATACAGGATAATTATAATTATCTCCTACTTGATTAAAAGAATTCACCTAAGATTTTGGAAATGATAAAAACATCCCATTGTCAAAGGTTTGGGTGACCTGTTAAATGGATTATAGAACGAACAAAATGTCCCAACAAAAATACGTCCAAATGGGTATTCCAAAAATAAGAATAATACTACAAACTAACCGTTGGATTAGTTTTTTTATATATATTTTTTAGTTGCTTTGTTTTTGAGTTTTTTTTTAAAAAAAATCAAAAAAATACGATTCTAGAATTTAGATCAAGAAAAAAATTCAGAATTCAAAATGAATGGTTCAAATTTAATTTGAGTGTGTGAATATCACATAATCAAATAAATTTGAATCATTTATTTTGAATTATAAAATTATTTGGGATCTAAATTCTGATACCACAGTGATGCTCAATTTCTTTAACCGATTCATCAAGATTTTATTATTTTTTTATCAAAATCTCGAAAAAAGTAAGATTATATAATAATTTTTTGGTTAAAAAAAATGAAAGAGTAAAAGCCGCCTCCCTCTTTAATTGATTGTTCCCAATTCATCAAAATCACCACCACTCTACCACCACTTTAAAACCAAAACCCAACACACTCTCTCTCTCTCTCTCTCTCTCTCTCTCTCTCTCTCCAAATTCCTCCCATGGCCAATTTCAGATCCAAGTCATGTAGGGATGGGAAGAACATGCAATTAGAGACCTACTATGGTGGTGGTGGTGGTGGTGGAGGCAGGATAGGTCCCACAAACATGAATGATCTAAGAAGTTATAGCACTTCTCATGCCTCCTCCTATGCCCAATCAACACCAACTCAAATTCAATTGGGCAATGAATTGAAGATCAAGAAAGGGAAAAAAAGCACTAGTGTTAATGGGTCAGCTTCCAAAAATTGGGGACTCAATTTGAATGACCCTGAATTGCAGAGAAAGAAGAGGGTTGCTAGCTACAAGGCCTATGCTGTAGAGGGCAAGATGAAAGGCTCTTTCAGGAAGAGCTGCAGGTGGATCAAAGACACGTATACCCATGTGGTCTATGGTTGGTGGTGATCAAATTTTTTTTTTTTTTATATTTATTTTGGGTGTTATTAGTTTTATTTTTCTTTATCATGGGTTGTGAAATTCTCTGTTTCTGGCTTTTTCAAGCCTTATATATTAGATAAAATTTTATGGTTTTGGTCTTCCATGAATTGGGTTTGTGGATTGATTTGTAGTATTTTTTTTCATGGGTTTGGAGGAATTCTCTTATTAAGGAAATATTGGATCCATATAGGCTACATATGCTTGAAATTCAAAGGACCAATTTAATTTTTTTTTGGAAACTAGAGAACTTTATTGATAAAACCAAATACGTTCAGAGAAAAATTGAAGATAAGAAGTTATTATTTTAATACTTTCAAATAATAATTTAAAAGTTTTGATAAACATTTAAATAGTTTCTGTGGGTGGGAATGTTTTAGGTTGGAAATTTATAACTTCTAGTTGTTGTTTCTGTCCACTAATGGTTGTTTCCGAACTTCTAGTTCTTGACAGGTTGTGTTTGAATTAAGAATTTAAGAATGAAAAAAGAGAAGCAAACGAAAAAATTGACGGTTTAAATTTTTAATATTTTCCCCTTTTTTTTAATTTATTTTCTCATCCCAATTTTCTCCTTAAATACTTGATGCAATTACAGTCTAAACTAGAAAGGGATCATCCTGTTGTTTTGAAGATTTGGGTGATGTGTTAATAAGAAAATGAAGTAAGAAATGACAAGTTTACACCATCCATTTACTATAATTCTTCCTATAAGATTAATATTAGGGTGTGTTAATTGTGTAATTAAATAGAATAATGGATTACTAATCAATAGTTGAGTCTAGAGAAGATCTTTAACGTTTGGTTTAATTTTCAGAATTAGCTTTGCAGAAAAAAAATTAAAAAATTTGTTTACTTTACGGTTTTTAGACGGGAACTTTTTGTTTGAAAGGAACAAATTTTGGAGAAAACATTAAAAAAAACATCTTGAAATATTGAAATATTATTTCTACTAAAAAAATAATATTATAAAAACAATAAACCTTTTTATTTCAAAATTATTTTTTTAAAAATTATATTATAAAATTAATTCTAAAACTAAACCAAAAGCGACTTGAATAGCATTTCACTATCGAAGCTGTTGGCGTGGAACCAACCATGCATCTGGGCTGAAAGTAACATGACCATATATTTGACTGATTCCAAACCAAACCCCACAAGTCCTAAAACATTTATTAATAATTGAAATTTTCGATGGGTCATAAAAATCATACAGCTGTTCTCTCTCTCTCTCCAGATTTTTTCCTTTTTGCAACCTCTCTAA
>BRYF01000023.1:7658587-7661087 GCA_030159135.1 Actinidia polygama | reverse complement strand
GTTTGGCTGACGTGAAATCCACTATAGACTAAATTGGTACGGAAATTTCAGATATCTCCCTCTAACTTTCACTCCCGTCCCTTACCTTGTAATTCAAGCAGTGTTAACCCTAAACTTCATAATGTGTTGTAATCTTAACCTTCCATTAGTTTCTATTTATTAAGTGAACAAAAAACGCACGTGCAGTGCACATGGCTAAAGCTGATAAACGAAACAAGCTGATCGAGTTGAACTCGTATTTAGATTGTTAAAAGTTTGTTCGAGATTGATTTGTTATATGACCAAACCAAGTTTGAAAGCTGAAATATATTTTTTTGAAGCTCACTAATACTCGTCTCGATAAATTCATACTGTTATCGAACTCGGCTCAATTAAAGCTAATTTGACATCAATTCGTTTGATAAAAAAATCAAACTACGGGCTGTAATTTTATTATATATATATGTATATATATATTTGTAATTTGTGACTTGTACATAATGAAGAATTTTCTTCAAAAAATCCTATTCACAATTTCTTTCATTTATTTTATTTTACTTTTAATTGTATTTAATTTTTGAATATCATCATTGTCTTGATGGTGGAAACTCACACAAAGTAGCCCCTACCATGATTCAAAGGTTTTGAATAACTACAGACGGCTTTTCTCCTGAAGAAGCTTCTCCTGAAGAAGTCAAAAACGAACCCCAATGGCTGCTTTTGAATAGGAGCTTGCATATGATTATTTTTAAAAATATCTTGAATCAACAACTGGTTTGGAATGTAGATTTAGTCTTTGTTTGGTGTCTAGGAAAAGACCTGGAAAATAACAGATAGTAATCAATAATTTTTCTCTTTTCCGTGTTTTTTCTTATGGGTTGTTTGTTGTTGTTTCTTGGCAGCTTCTGCTTTTCTCTAACTTAAAAATCATATCAGAGTATTTGCAATAACTTCTGCTTGTGGGTCATAAATAGTTTTTAAAATGTTTAATTTTTTTTTATAAAAAAATATTTTAATACTTTTCAACTTCTGTTTTTTAATAATCAATTTTAATTTTAAAAAAAAACAATTGAAATTTTATTTAATTTCCTCCTCAATTTTAAATTATTATTTCATTATTTTCCTCTTTCTTTCCTTTTTTCCTTGTCTTTATTAATTTAAGTTGATTTATTATTTTCTTTCCTCATTTTCCTTCTCTCTCTTTAAAGCCAAACAAGTAGAATTAACCAACTTTCTATTTAATCTTCCGCTCAATTACTCTTTAGTTTCAAACATAGACTTTATTTTTAATTTATTGTCAACCTTTTTTTTTAAACTTTTTTGGGTTCGTCTTACAATGTAAAAAAATCAAAAAAAAAAGTCACGAAAGTTTAAATTAATTCGTTATTTCAACTAATTTTGTCTTGATTGACTTTTTATACAAAAAAATGGTTTTCAATTAGACGATCCAGGGAAAAAAATTGATCAAAATTTAAAACACTTAAAAAAAATCCCATATAGACGCATTATAATTCAAAAATATATATATAAAGAAAGTGAGAATTACGTAAAAAAAACTCCAGAGTTTGACAATGAAATAAAATTAAATTCTATAATTTCAATTGTAATAAATTAAACTCAATAGTTTTAATTCGGTAGCAATTTAAATTATCCGTTAATCTCCATCCATCTAGAGTCAATAGAACTAATTGATTCATTTTTCCTTTTTAGTTGATTCACTAAAACAGAACTAATTGATTCGATAAAATCACGTCGTATGTGTTTTTTTTCCTTTTTAAAACCCTAATCAATTTATTCTCATTCTACTTTAAATAAATTCAAAACTCAAACTCTCTAATTTCTCTTGTTAATTGATTATATTTGGGCTTTAAAATGGAGTAACACTATACGAAGTCATTTTCGTTCATTTAGACCGGAACCAGTTAATTCTATTAGCCCTAAATGGGGAGATTAACAGATGATTTAAATTATTACCGAATTAAAATTATAAAATTTTATTTATTACAATTAAAACTATAGAGCTTCCCCCCCCCCCTCCCACCACCCCCACCCCCAAAAAAAAAATTATCTACGAGGAATCTAATAATCCACTATTATTTTCGGTCCCACTTAGACGCATAAACACGATAAGTGGGTCCCAGTTCGGTAGTGGTCTTGATAGAACGTTCTGTTGGGTTAGACTTTTTGACCAAACGACGACGTTTTTTCCAGTTAATTAAATTAAGAAAAAAAATAATTTATCTTGACTCGTTTCCAAACTTAAGACCCTCTAGAAAAACACGTGCCTCTCGTGGAGTACAAGTTTCCAAATTCTAAAACGAGTAATGAAAAAGAAAAGCCTATTCTGGCGTGCTGCGTGGAAATCTATAGATTTGTGGGAAATCCACTCTATTGAATATAATTTTGTTAAGAGTTTCCAACGTTGACATTAAAATAATATAATTTGACTCATTTTTTTCTCCCATCCCATGTCCAAGTCAAATTCAAGCACTATTCATATTTATCGATGGCAGAAAACTTG
>BRYF01000023.1:7643587-7651087 GCA_030159135.1 Actinidia polygama | reverse complement strand
ACCATTCTAGAAAATATTTCGACTCTCTCTCTCCTCTTATCCGTTCTAGTATCTCGAATTGTGTGATAAATTTAGGATTTTTCGTTGCCCTCATATCTATTCTTTTGACAAAAAGAGGCTTGGTAGGGTTTTGGATCTTTCCAGAATGTTTGTGTTAAAATTGGAATTTTGTATTCCACTAAAATTGGAATGTGTTTCTTTTCTTTCAGTTCTCAGTTAATTTATACCCTTCTATTTTGCTGCCTTTATCTTCTTTGTGACTCTTCTTTTACCTCTCGGGTCACAGCCTTTTTCATTGTTGTACTTCTCTGTTCAGGTTGCTGCCTTTTCTTTCACCTCTCAGGTTGCTCAGATTGCTGCATTCTACCTTGTCCTCTTCTTTCACTTTCCTCAAGAATCGTTATGACAAGTTGCCATTCAGCTACACAGACCTTGGTTCATCTGCTAGAAGTGTCTTGTTTGGTTGCATTTCGTTTGGCTTGTAATGAACTAATTGATACATTTGTTAGGATTTATGTTTTCCCCATTCTTTGTTACACAAGTTTCTAATTTAAACTATTGGACATTTATTTAGTCAATGATTTAATTCCCTTAATAGTTATTTAATTGTTTGGTGATTGTATAGCCCACAAAGAAAGGAAATGCATGTTTGGTGATCTTGACTCGGAAACAAATCTTCTCCTAACTAAGGCGTGATAACAAGGCAAAGGTAGGAAATTAACGGAAATTAAAATTTTAATACCTTTCTATTGTTGGGAATTGAGACTTAAAAAAAAATCCACTCAGTTTTCCAAATACACCAACTTCTTTCTCTTCCAAAGCTCAAAAACTAAATCTTTACAAAACAGACACTGGAAAAATTGATTCATCTTCAATTAAGAAGCTAAACATTGAAGTCATGCATCCAATCACTAGATAGAATAACTTCATTTTTTTTTTAAAACAGTAGTTCAAGATACCCAATTGATTCTCAAAACCTTAAGAAGAAGGACGGAGGAACCACATGCACATGAGCGTCCACACAAATAAGTAAACATCTCAACTTTAAGCATACCTTCCGAACGAGCATTTGTCTTTTGAGTTTTAGTGAATACTGATTTTTCGAAAGCTGACTTTGCACTATTAGTTGGCCAATCATCGGAGTAGTACTTGACTGCTATGCGCTTCCCTTCGGAATCCAGGACAAGAATGCTTTTTATAGTAGGGCATGTATCCTGTAAAATCAACTCACAGCAATATTATTATAAACAACCATTTGCACTGGTGATGAGAGGAATATCCCAAATATAACTCCACAACAGAATGTAATTCGCAATCAAAAGTTTCTAAAAAGTAAATAAAGAAACAGTTATCCTACATTTATTTGCCTATAAGACTTAGGTTATGTTTAGTTGGATGGAATGATAGTTGGAATGGAATCGTCATTCCATTGGAATAATCATTCAAGTGTTTGGTTGATTAAAAAGTAATGGAACAGTTATTTCATTTGGAATTGCCATTCACTAGAACATAGGAATGACCATTACCCTAAGGTAATAAAAAAATGTCCATTCCATTCTCATTCAATTCAATTCCTTACAAAATGAGAACAACTATTCCTACATTCCATTCCATTCCAATTCTATTTTAATCTACATTCCATTCCTTACAAAATTCATTCTATCCAACCAAACACAACCTAAGAGAATGACTATTTTATTACTTTTTGATCAACCAAACACTGAAATGACTATTCCAATAGAATGACCATTCCATTCCATCTAACTAAACATAGCCTTATAGTGTGGTTGTGCTTGTGTTTTGTATAGGGATGAATTTTATCTACTAACATACATGTATTAATGTGTATTTTTTTCTTTACATGTATGCAGACAGATTATGTTGTGCGAGCATCAAATTGTCAGAAACTAAAGGATATCACGAAATTACACAGATCTAAGAGGAGGGCATGCAAACACCACAGATCCTAAAACAACCAATATATCGGAAACACGAGAGCTATTTATATCATTGCCTGTTCCATCTACACAAATTTATAAATGGGTGTTCCCCTCTTTTTGAATCTACATATAAATTGCCCTCAAATGCTTACAATTTCCAAGCTCAGAGGTAGTTTCTAATATGCTAAATTTTGAAACTGCATCATTACTTACTCTTCATCGTGTGTGGATACAAGCGATCTTGTTTTCTAGGTTCCCAATCAAGTAAAATAGTACGAATAAGGCTCAATTGAGAGGCGGATCCAGTTGTTTTCTCGCGCTGCGAACTATGAGAAATCTGAGACTAGAAATCGTAAATTCTTTTCCTTACGCATTTTTATTTACTTAGCAACCAAACAGATGTATGAATCAACAAAAGTGAGATCAGATTTAAAACGCAATTTCTGGATCAGCAACGCACATGAAAAACTTCGGGGCAGATCAAATGATTCGCGTTTCTAGAACTGGAATTGGAGAGAGAGTGACTTACACGATAGAAGTTCGCCATGGATTAAGTTCTCTTTGCGTTAACTAAAAATGGAGGTCGGTGTTTGCTTTTGACGGAACCTTTAATGGGTGAGGCCGAGGCCTGTAAATATGGCCCAGGCCCGAATAATCTCGAGTTGGGACTGGGCCGATCCTGTCTGAGCCGATAGCAAGTTCAATTCCCCCGGTAAATTACTTTTGGTTCTCTTTTCGGAATTTATTTCCAACGAAGTCCTATTACTAAAATATTTACGAGAAAATTCTTTCTCGGTGCAAGTTTGAGAAGTTTCTAAATGTGAGATTCAGAAATTTCTCTGTATTTTCTACAATAATATTTTTCCAATAATGATGATATTTTTGACTTTCTAGGTGCAACAAGAAATTTCTCAATGTAGAAAATCTTCTTATAATCCTTAAAAGTGTAAAATTTTATTGTCCTCGTTGAAAAAATTAGTTTCTACCTTCCAAAAGGGAACTTGTCCGTAATTTTTTTATTTTTTATCAAGTGAATAGTTTATCAACAAGTCCTAGATTATAGCTTAATTTAAGTAAAATGAAGAATTGATTGACAACGGACAATAATAGCATTTTCAAAATATGAGGTTAAACTGCATACAATTTAATTTAAGGGTGACAATTCATGGTGCTGGGCATTATACAATAGTCCAAAACAATTAATACCTAAACATTAGAGTTACCATTTCATTTCCTACACAAATCCAATAGATACTATACTACATTTGATGGAAATAGTCATCTGAGGAGAGAGAGAGAGAGAGAGAGAGAGAGAGAGAGAGAGAGAGAGATGAAAGCAACTTGGAAATGTCTGAAAACTAGTTTGGCAACATTTTATGGACTATAGAAGGAAGGGCCACACTTGCATTTCCAACCCTCTGGCTCATAGTTTGTGTACTGGACACCAAAGTGGCTAGTGGTGGCTGGCACTTGAATGGCCTCACAAGGGTTACACCCAAAGCACTTGTGTTCACAACTTGGTGGGCTTGAACCTATTTTGCTCACTCCTTTATAGGATGCTTCTTCTTCCATTTCTGTCCGCTTTTCATCGCTTTTAAAACCCTTCCAAGGACAAAAACATATATTTTTACAAGGAAATTGTTATTCTTTCAGAACTATCTTATGGACATTCATGTAAATAAAAAACATCTTATGGGTAGTTGTTTCAAAATGATTGGTCTATGGCTCACTCACATCATTCTAAATAAATTCTATTTATGCTTTTTTAAATGATTTTAAACTTTTTTTTTTCTCTAAAAACACACACGATATTTTGTCTTTATTATATAAAATTACAAAATTATCCTTATATCTAATAATTCTTGGCACATTTTTTTATAAAATGCAAGGGTTGTTTTGTCATTTTGCAAATACAAGGAGAAAAAATGGAGTGATTTTAGAGAGAAAAGAGTTTCATGCTTGTATGGCTGAGAGATAAGCTTTGGATTCTTTTTCATCCAAAAAACCATAACAGAAATAATAGAAAGAGAAAGACCTTTTTGGAGCTCAAGGTTACTTGCAGAGAATGTGAGCTTTGGTTTGTGCCTGTTCAAGCATTTAGGGTTAGTTAAGTAATTTTGAGAGACACAAGCTCCTGAGAAAAACAGAGGATTATTTGCTAACCTGGTTGAAGAGGAACACCAAGACCATCAATGGGTGCAAAAGGCCTACTTGTGACACAAACCCAACTCACCAATTGCAGAATTATCACAAAACAACAGAATCTTCCTCTCATTTTTTCTGAACCTCAAACGATGATGCTGATTCTGATAGCAATCAGAGAGAGAGAGAGAGAGAGAGAGAGATTGGGGAGAGAGGAGATGATGACTCAAGCTTCAGGAAGCCATATGCATAATTGCTGGGGTATAAAAAGGGGAGAAAGTGGCCAACAAAGCAAAATCCCATTTCCCAAAACAAGTTTGGTTGCAGTTTTCTAAATCAATTTTGGTAAAACATTTTTCAAAAACTATTTTTTAAAAACAAAAATATCATTCGTTTTCCATATCTTATAAAAATATAAAAATTCTGCACAAACTTTCTGATTACCTTCTTATCTCCCGTTATTATTGAACACAACGCACTCTCTCTCTCTCTCTCTCTCTCTCCATTTGGGGCTGAGTGACCAGTACCAACCACTGTAAATCAGTGGAGTATACAAGAAACCTGGGATGCCTAGACTGCAGAGCCTCAAATTTTCTGATGGTTCCATTCCAAAAAGTGGAAGATGAAATCCAGTTGCAGGTGCCTACTTTTGTTTTTATTTAATCAACATGATCAATGTCTGGAACAATCACAAATACTGGCACAATTAATGAGCTATTTTAATAGGGTAATGCTATGGGTACACCTAAGTTGCACCCCAAATGCACACCTGATGAGGTGGAGCATTTGGATTGGCTGGGTGTGGGGTCCACCCAGTCTTTTCAGCCAATCCAAATGCTCCACCTCATCAGGTGTGCATTTGGGGTACAACTTGGATGTACGCATAGCATTTTCCATTTTAATAAGACAAATTAGGTATTAGAGTCAACTCCACTCAGGCTGGTGGGTGAGAAACAACCATTCATTCATCTAACATCATCAATGTAGGCCACAATTTCCCTTCTCCGTAAATGAACTCTACTGATCAAAATATTCACTCTAATTAGTCAGTGTTATGGTTTTATTTTACTAAAGATCAGTCATTCAAGTAGATTAATCATTCAAACATGAGCACAAAGATTGATAAGACGAGTCTTTTAAGATTGGACAAATCATACCCAGTGTTTAGAATGCGACTTCAAATTCTTGTCAACATACGAATCTACAATTTATTGCTACCTAAGTTGAATGACTGATATAGAAATCACTAAATGAAAAACTCCGAAAGAGTATAGCTCTTGTAGTCACCTGTTTTTTACTCTAAATTCTTATTGATACGAATACCATTTCCCTCATTTCAAAATACACTACTATAAGATTCAGTTCCCAAGTGCATATGGATTAAAAAATTAACCATGTTGAGTATTCAACCATGTTCTTGAAAAATAGATTTGTGTTACAAAAAAATTCATGAAAACAGGTCAAAAAACAATTTGCCAAACAAGTTATATGTATTTCTCAAAACAGTACTGAAAAAGATAACAGTAAACCTAGGAAAGCAAATTTTCTGTGATTTGATGGGAATCAGATAGACAAATTATTAAATGTGTAGGATGAGGTAATAATTAAAAATATCTAAACCTATTTGTGAACCAGTGTAGCCAAACCTAGGACGGCAAGCTTTGGTAAAAGGAAACCTGATTGCACCACTCAATGCCCCTCTCTTTTCTCTGTGCTTTCAGCTAATAATTCTAGCAAGTAGGGACTAAAGGATTAACTACACTGTTTTTAGTAGCCAATTTGGTATGTGTGTTGGAGAACTTTTTACCGAAAGAGGAACTTACATCCCATCAACACACCTAGAGCTAGACACTCTAGGATCCTTATTTGGTAAGTACTACATAAATAACCACTTAATTCTGATACTTATACGTAGAGATTCAAACTCACTTCATGACTCCTTTTGTTTAAAGCTTAAAGCAGTGATACTTAAATGACCAGTCAATTTCCTAATTTTTTCATCAATGGCAGTGAACCCACTTTGCTCGTTGGTTTAAAGCTTAGCTGGAAGTGACAAAGCTGGGGGAAACATGAAAATACCAGAGGATTAGCCCTCTAGAAAATACTAAACCAATATATGTTTCCAAACCTACTGTTGTTCTATGGTTAAAAACTAGCAATAAAGTTGGGAAAAGCTAGACATGAGTTCCAAGGTTAGGGCTCTTCAATTTGAAGCATATTTTCTCCTTCACATTTCTCTTCATCTTCCAAATGCATATGCAATGTCTCATTGCATCTCCTAATCTGCAGTCTACCAATTCTAAAATTAGTACAAAGTGACATTGCTGATCATATAGTCATAGTTACTTCAACTCATATTTGGCAGAAACAATTTGTAGTAAGATCCTAGTGTGTTTCCTTATTTTGAAAGCCATATTTGAAGCTGGGGATGTTGATCACAACCTAAATTATCTCATGCTCCTTGCTAACAAACTTATAACAAGCTACTAGGCTCCCCAAAGGGTGTGAGAAACTGGTCTAAATTAGGAGGAAATATGTCAACTCAAAACACGTAATGAGTCAGAAAACAACATCTTGACTCATTTTCTTCACCATTGCACTTCCATGGTTCTTGAAACTAAGTAACACTAACCTATGTATCCTCTCTTGGCAACTAAAGGCATTCCATCATCTAAATTGACGCACCATGTTTCGTTCTCCATAGCAACTAAAGGCATTCCATCATCTAAATTGCAGCCATTAAAAGTCCGTCAACATGCAATTTGGTCAATACACGGGGGCCACAAATCATGGGCTAATCATAATCAACCACTAAGTCTTTTCGGCAAAAGTATTTCGACCTTACTCATTTTCCATGAAATAAAGGTTGAGTAGAAGAATTTGAATGCTTATAGAATCAAGATGGAGTCAAATAGACACAACGGAATAGCACATGGGAACTAGATATCATTCTACTAGACCAAGAAAACTCGTGAATCAACAAGAGGACCTGGAATCCACAAGGAAAAGTAGAATACTTGAATATTATGAATGAGAAGAATGAATTTGCCCTTAGGCTTGCATCCCTATTTATAGTACCAAAATCCCAATCCTATTAGGAATCAAATTAGGTTAATTCCTTGCTAGTTATCCTATGTCAAAAATGTGTTATTTTTTGCGTCGTAAAAGAAACAGATGAAACCGACTTCTAGATAACAGAATTGAAGAATCAACAACTTTGATCAAACACCATCTCTTGCAGCTAGTTATATTACACTGAATATACACATCAAATTAATAAATATCAGCAAAGGTATCGGTTGCATCTCGTATACAACAAAAAGTAAAACAGATTCACTCATTATTAGGATCAGCTACAAGCCTACAGCTGACAGTTTGATTATTTCTTGGGGCAAATTGCCTCAACCACGGCCTCAAT
>BRYF01000023.1:7628587-7638587 GCA_030159135.1 Actinidia polygama | reverse complement strand
GGCTTGGGCTTGACTACTGGATTTGGACTCATCCAAGTGGACTTGGACTTATCCAGATGGGCTGGACTCAACAATATGTAATGATTGATTAACGTTTTTGAGCTGGTGAAACAATGATTTCCATTTTATTTCTCGTTGAAACCAAATCGATGTGATGGGCATGCTCTACATGCCAAGCATTTGCATAATATGAGAAGATTGGTTTGGTCTGGGTCTAGCCAACAAGTTTCTCGGAATGTAAAATATCCCGAGAAAATGTTTGACATATTCTCGCTGTATTTGCATTAGCATGATCAAAAGAAAGTCAAGATCAATTGAGAAGGACCACAAGCATCACCATCATTGTTAACTGATATACCATGAATCATCAAATCATTTATATCTTGACACATTTGAAAGAAAAGAGCTGAAGTTTAACATATATAATGTTTCCTTAATCTTTTGAAGAAGGTGTAGTTCAAAATAGACCACGAAATGAAATAGTTTGCGAATCAACTTCAAAAGCAAGAACATGTTTAGAATATCTACGATTCGTTGAGCTAGGTTTGACCTTTTCTAGTGCATTCGCTACGTGATCACATGCAATAGGATCACAGATTGGTTCCCACATGCAATCATGCACCTCTTATTGAGGCAACAAATCAAGATTGCATCAAAAAGCTGTGAACTTATTGGAAATCAATTGATAGGATTTTGAGAAGTATGCCTGTTTTCTGTTTTCGTTCCTTGGAATGTAAATACAGAAAGTTGTTTCGGAACCATTTTGAGAACGTGTTTAGTTTTTCAAAAACAGCCTGTTTTTCACAAACCACCAGACAAATGTTTTTGAATTCTTGAAAACTAATTCCACTCGAAAACGAGATCGATGGGTGTTTTTATTTTCAAAAATAGTTTCCGAAAAGAGTTTTGCAAAATTGTTTTTGAAAATAGCAACCAAACGATGGGTGGTTTTGATTGTTTTTGTTTTTGTTGCTGTTTTTGTTTTGTTTTTGTAGCTTATTTCAGAATATAGAAATTACGATTTCAAGTTATTGCTCTTTAGATGGCATGTTAATTTAAAAGTGTTCAATTCTAAATAACAAGGTGAAATGACGTTGAGCCCACCTTTTATTCGATCGACTTTTTTCTGGAATCTTTGTCCTACGGAAGAAGAAAAATCACAATTTACATGTCCCGCACGAATCTTGCTTTTTGTAACTGTCAATAGTCTTATTTTTCAAATTCAAAGAAAAAATCAAGGTAAAGTTTGTGCTTGTCTCTCTCAATCATGCCATTATTTGGTGAAACTCGACCAGTTTTCTATATGATCATTGAATCTCTTTTAAAAAACAGGAACTGAAATCTATACTGCTAAAAATAATGATATATATCATGCATACACAAGGTTTTTGAGATTAATCTAGGAAATCTCCTTGGGGTGTAGAAATCATTTTCCTTAATCTATAACTTTTTGCAGAAAAAAAAAAGTTATTCGGTAACGAAATTATAAAAAAAAAACTTCATGATATATATCACTCTTTTTAGCAAATTTGGTTTTGGAATAGTTTCGAAAATATTGATAATTGATTTTTTTTAGTCAAAATGAAGAAAAAAATAGATTTATAATTTCACTGAAATAATAAACACGGTCGTTATTTGAAATTAGATTGTCTGTGTTTGATTTTGAATCAAACCCGACTCCTTTAACTCAACATTTCTCCTCTCGCAGGTGTGTTTGCCAAAGTTTTTTTTAAGAAATTTTATTTTAATATGTTTTAACTTCTGCTTTAAACATTCATATTTTGACATTAAGTTTAACATCATCAAACACAGTTGCAATCCCACATTTCAAGTGGGAACAACTCAAAACTTCCCTACAGAATTTTATTGGAAATGACACATATCAAGGCCTATCGTCTCTCAAAAGAAAACAGAGAATTTCATAGCCATCCTCTCATCCTGTACTTGATTCCTCTAAGGGCCCGTTTGGCAAGGGGATAAGGAGGGGGGATAATTTTTTCCCCCGGATGTTTGGCTGACGGATAACTTTTTCCCCGGATAATTTTTAGACCAGGTGGATAAAGGCGGATAATTTTTGGGTGGCTTAGACCCTAACTAAAAGTTATCCGGGGGATAAGGGGTGGAGGATAAGGAAAAAAATATAGAGAGAGAAACAAAATGTATATTTTTATTTTTATATATATATAGAAACAAAATATATATTTTTCATATCTAAATATTTTATATTTTGTTTCTCTATATGTATTTTCTTCCTTATCTCCACCCTTATCCACTCATTCTAAATTTTATCCAAACAAAGTTAAAAGTTATCTTCCTCTAAAATTTATCCCCCCTTTAAAAGTTATCTCCCTCCCATATCTTCCAGCCAAACGAGCCCTAAAAGTTCAGAAAAAAACAAAACTCAACCACAACTTTTGTCCTTTGATGGCAACAACGTAAATCAAGAATCTTGTTAGGTCCCTCTCAATTTCTTCCATCACAAGCATTCATATTTCATTCCCCTCTTGTTTATTAATTTTGAAGCAAGAATAAAATACGAATCGCAAGATGCTTGTCTTACCTTTTCAACCACAAAAAGCAGTAGGATAGTATTTTTTACAAATTTTTTTAATACTCTGTTTGGGCTAAGTTTATTACTTAAGCAATCGGGATTTTTTAAGGAAAAACCAAGACATTATTTATAAAAAAAATTACATGTTTTTTAAGCTATCTCTACAATAAAAGTGTTTTTTGGGGGGTCAATTTCAATCCAAAAGTGAAAAAAATTATGTTTTTTAAGCTAGCCCAAACATGGCCTAATTGCACTTTTTTTTTTTTTTTTACAGTCTTAATGATAGCTAGAAAGATATTTATGTATATCTTTTTAGTGAAGAATTTTACAAAACAATGTAATTTACGAATTAATATTAATATTTTTTTAATTTCAAATATCATTGTATTGATATTTTTTAAATTACCTTTGCTCAAATATTATAATAACATAAAAAAGGTATTTCGGTAAATTCACCCAACAAGAATAAGAAAAGAGTGCAATCGAATAAAATGGGAGTGTAAGAATATCGCCCATTAATTTATGGTAAATTAGCCTTTAATTACTTATCAAATTCTTGTACTGCAAAGGTGGGATTTTGACATCTCATTATTAACACCTGTTTTCAGATTTATTTTAGCTTTTTATATGTTAGAAGAAATGAAGAAATAATAATAAGTTTTTTTTTGAGATTTTTTAACCGTTTTGATTTTTATGTTTTTTTTGTTTATAATTAAAAGAATTAATTACTTAATTAAAATTTTATATTTTTTTAATTTCTCGTACCAAAAAAATATATAAAAATATAAAACACATGTTTTTTGTGACGAGGAGAGGTCTTCTATCACTTTCTTGGCCTTGGCCGTAGCAATTAATGAGTGGTGGGGTAAGTGTCAATATTGGTTAGATTTAGACCATTCAAATCTTTATTGGTCATGTTGCGGATTCATCGGTAAATGTCAAATTACAAAGTTGTTAAGACTATTGCAGTTAAAAGTATTTTAGTTTTTATTTTAATAATTTAAATCCTACTTATTGTAAATTTGCTCGTGATGTTAATCAGATACATAATGATATTCATTAAATACTATTTTATATCTTAATAAATGAGTTTGACATACAAAATTATAATTATTTATCTTGATATAAATTAATATTGATTGATTGATCTATATCCAAAAAAACATAAAATCTAAATTAATCCGAATTGAAAATTGAATTATTTTGAATTTATTTGGAATAATTTTAATTCTGTGTAAATAATTTTTGTTATTACTATGTTCTAGACGAACTAAAAAATTAATTAAAAAATTGTTGAAATATTTCACATTGTCCAGTTCTGGCCCTTCTATGGTGCTCCTCTATGCTGTCTATAAGTCTCATGTTCTCCTCTCCTTAATACCTGGAATTTAAGGAGAAAGATAGTCTGGGCCTGAAAAGTGGTACCAGAGCAAGATTGAGTCTATCGTCAAAAGTTAGGTCAGTTGTCAAACATGCCGAGTGTCCAGCTACTGTGGTCCATATGGTGTGTTAAAATGTCCCACATCGCCCAATTTTAATCCCTCTATACTGTGTTCTATACTGTCTATGAGACTCATATTCCACTCTTTTTAATATCTGAGTTTTAAGAAGAGAAGAAAGATAGACTCCTCACAAATAAAATAAAAGTAATTAATCCAAATATAATATAATATATATCGTAAAGAAACTTTTGTTTGAATGAGACAGTGGGGCCAATGTCTCCCTTCTTTCTAGCCAATTGTGACACGAATATTTTTAGTTGACCAAGAAAAACATGTGATTGATGTGTGAAAATAATAAATAAATAAATAAATAGCAAAAATAAGAAATAATTAGACATGACCTGTCCCTACCCAAATATTCTTATATTCTATACTTCTTTTTTTACATTCTACATTTTAAAATTTATCTCTATTAGATAAAATTATAAAAATATTTTTCTCTTTTATATTGACTTTTTGAGGGCACTTTTATAATTTTACCTAATAAAGACAAAATTTAGAGTGTAGAATATAAAAAAAGGAGTGTAGAAATCAAAACCCTAAAACAAACATGCTTTTACATGTTAAATGACAAGTGTTATGACCTAAAAATTGGACCATGGTCCAAGTTTGGAATTGAATAAATGCTTCTATACATTTTGAAAAATGATGATGTAGATGGATATTATACACTATATAATAAAATCATATGCTTGCCTTTGTATAGTAATAGTGATCTCTCTCTCTCTCTCTCTCTCAATTTTTTGCTTCATATATGGGGGACCTTGAGTGACAGTTCTCATTATGTTTGGAATAATTTTTGCAGTATATTTTTCATAACATTCTTTAATTCATGATTTCAAAAAAAAAATTGGGGGAGATTTTCTAAAAAAGAACAATTTTTTGAGAAAATATTATAAAGATATTTTTAAGTTCTTGAAAATATTTTTTGTTGAAAAACAAAATAATATATAAACATGTGAATGTTTCTATTTTCAAAACCAATTTCTGAAAAGTATTCGGCAATCTTAAAAACTGCTAGATCGACATGATAGAAGGGTGGAGATTATTCTCAAGATAAGTGGAGGAATTACGTATCTCATGGGAATATGAATATTTTAGAGGACTATTCATATTATACTCTCTGTGGTTTGATTGGGACGAGATTGTATTGTTGTCCATAATTTCTCTATCGTACCTCACACTATTGAAGTTGTCTCGTTTAACTAATCCAATCTCACCTCCTTTGTCCATCAAAAAAATTAGCCGTTATTCAATTGTGGTGATAATAAAAGGACTTAAAAATAGAGTTGTCACTATCTTAGGTAGGAGAAATATTTTTGTATTATTTAAATGGCCCCATGCATTCAATTGCATATTGTAGGACACATTTGAAAACACTTTAGTACTAATTAAACAAAACCAGCAATCGCAATTACGCCCCTTTTGGCTATATGTGATGATGATATTCTAATCCTTGAACGGACTGATCAGCATTTGTGGAAAGAGAGCCAAATGATATCCCCAATGGAAAATAAATGGACCACATGGTTAATTTAGGAAATAATTATTTTCACTTATCTTTTCTCTAAAAATATTTATTACCTTTTTATTATGCATACGTACCAGCTGATTACCTATCTTTAATTTAATAATTCATTACACACTTTTGTGTAATCAGTAGGTGTTATTTTGTCGATATACATTTACTAGGACAAAGAAGTGTTTTGGAAAACATGAAAGTGTGAAAATCATTCATCTGAATCGACCAATATTATATTATATGAGATTTTAGCCGGTCTTTATCCCTATGTCCTAATACATTCTCAACCGTGCAATTTAGATTGACGCCCATGTGTGAGATTTGTACATCATAATATCCTGTTGCTGTATTGTAATTGTTTTTCGAAATTATCATCCTATGGTGAGTACATTAAAATCACATGGCTAGCATTTGCCTAAAGGTTTGATTAATGTAGCCAAAGTTATTCCATAATACCTCTGTATTACGTCCATGTGTGGCGAGTGTGATAATATTATCGCTATTTTTTTTCCATTGTGGGAGACTAATAGGTTTGTTTGAAATACATGTGAATTGTAATTTTCCCTCCATCGTATTGATTGGGGAAAATAAATAGTGAGACCCGGTCACCAACCCTAAATTAACAGAAAAGGAGTGAATCCATAACTACAGCTGCTGGTTCAGAGGGGATCTACTGCAGCTTTTTAACCTCAAACCCTATTTGGGGTGGGGTGGGGTCCTCCTCTCTCTCTCTCTCTCTCTCTCTCTCTCTCTCTCTCTCTCTCTCTCTCTCTCTCTCTCTTTCTCCCTCATTAAATTCATAACCTCCGTGTACTCTCTCACTTGATACCATCTGTCCCATACCCTCCCTCCTCTCTCTCTCTCTCCTGCTAGCATAGAGCTGAAGGGATAGAGAGATGGGGCACCATACATGCTGCGACAAACAGAAGGTGAAGAGGGGGCTATGGTCACCAGAGGAAGACGAGAAACTTGTCAACTACGTATCTACCTATGGCCATGGTTGCTGGAGCTCAGTCCCTAGACTTGCTGGTAATTAACCCTCTCTCTCATATTTCTTGGTTAGTAATCACTTCACTAGTTTTAATTTTTCGTGTCTGATCTCTGTGTTTTGTTTTTTTATCTGCAATTAAATTTAGAGGGCTGTAATATATATATATATATATATATATATATATATATATATATATATATATAATACACCAACTATTTTTATCACTATTTTATTTTATTGCATACGTGGCAATTAATATATGATTTTACATTTACATAATATTTTTTAAACAAAGAATCAATTACAAGCATTCAACTAAAAATCCAATAAAATATAACTTTTCTCATAAATTTAGTCTCAAAATACGTCTATTTTATCCTCGCAATATTCAACTTCTCTTTTTTCTCATTTCTGCTCATAGTGCGGAGTGCATGTATATAATAAACACAACACACACATACACATATTGAAATATATAAGTAATGATAGTTTTTGAAGAACAAAAAACCCTGACCTAGTTTTTGAAAATGTCAATGTTATGCCATTATATTCGTGAATTTTTGAATATAAATGATACTGTCATATCATTCTATTTGTAAATTCTGTATAAAAGACTTGTAAGAATAAGATTTTGATTTTCTATTGAAATAGCTATAAGATCACACGTGTATATATTTAGGGCAATTCTTATATATATATATATATATACATGGTGCAGGTCTGCAAAGATGTGGGAAAAGCTGCAGATTGAGATGGATAAATTACCTAAGACCTGATTTGAAACGGGGGAGCTTCTCTCCCCAGGAAGCAGCTCTCATCATTGAACTCCATAGCATTATTGGCAACAGGTAAATTCATCAAATTTAACCCTAACCTTAACCCTAGCCCAAATAAATAAATCAAAAACATTCAGCTATATATTTCATGTTATATATTATCATAATACTTATAATGATATACAAATAAAAAAATTGTATTTTTTTTAACTAAATAATGTAGGTAATTGTTAACATTTCACTTGAGAACAAAGCACCCATCGAAATGATTTTTATCACAAGAATGTCACCACCAATAAGGATGGATCCGGGGGAGGGGAGATGGTTTGTGCGCATTCTCAAATTATATCAGTTTTGGCCTCCAATGGTAGATTTATATAGTATGAAAGTATATCGTACTGACATTTTCTAATTCTTCAATACGAGAATACGTTTCATTTATAAACATAAATCCTCCTATTATTTATTTTTTGTTACTAAAAACTAATAGCATAATTTAAAATTGCTCGTTAAATTTTTTAATTAAGATCTAAGTATCCTTCCGCACCTTCAAAGTTAAAATTCTGGATCTAACCACTACTACAATGCATTCTGGTGGAGTAGGAACATTTTTCTTGCTACTTGCATATTCATTCAAATTTTTTTGAGGGGTTTTGCTATTTTTTGCAGATGGGCTCAGATAGCTAAACACCTCCCTGGAAGAACAGACAATGAAGTGAAGAATTTTTGGAATTCGAGTATAAAGAAGAAGCTCATGATCTCTCATCATCTTGGTCACTCAGATCTACCCAACTTTCCTAATCTATCGAACATAATTGACCCTTTTGAGGGTTCTTTCCCACTCAATATTGCAAACCCTAATTTTACCCCATGTCCACAAGAAGACCAGTTATTCATACCAACCCCAACACAAGCCTTTGATCATGCAAACCCTAATTTTGATGCCAATTCGATTTCTATGCCTTTGGGCCCACCTTCATATGACTCCTCATGGTCAAACTGCATGTTAAACAACACTGTAATTCCATGTAATACTG
Source organism: Actinidia polygama (assembly GCA_030159135.1). Lineage (NCBI taxonomy): Eukaryota > Viridiplantae > Streptophyta > Magnoliopsida > Ericales > Actinidiaceae > Actinidia > Actinidia polygama. The sequence continues at coordinate 7,630,208 of BRYF01000023.1, read as the reverse complement.
GGGACAAAATGGTCATTAGCAATGATCCATTGGTGATGCCATCTTATAGCATGCCATCGTCATCTGTTTCTCGTGAAATTGGACCAATTACAAGTCTTTCACATTTTTCATCTGAGTTTTGTCCACATGACCTGCACGTGCCAACTAATCAGATCAAGTATATCAATGATATCATGTCAGCATTACTGCCTCCATCGTCCTCATCGACGTTATTGCCGTTGCCAAACAGCCAATTTGTTGACACGTGCTGGTCTTCCTACAACCATTTTGGCTGTACCCATGGTGATGATTTCAATTAGTATAAAATGCAGTAATTCCTCTTTTTGAGGTTATTAATAAAATTCTTTATTTTCTTATATAAAAAAAAAGAATTATAAAATGCATTTGTTTGTGAGATTGTTCCTAGCAAGGCAAGTATGACCAACTTGTATTATGGGGTTTGAAAACCTAGATTTTTTGGTACTTTATGGAGGAGATATGGAGGTTTCAATTTCAAAACGTCTGTACCCTAAATATGTTTGTATCTCGTTTATTTCGGCAATGAAGTACTCTATATTTGTGTATCAATAAGTGAAGTACTCTACTCTAATACCTCTCTCTCTCTCTCTCTCTCTCTCTCTCTCTCTCTCATACACACAAATACTTTATGCTTTATGCTAAAATATATAGCCCAAGATTTACTGGGCATGCGTTCTTCATTGTACTGCTAGCCAGGATCTTCAAGTTAATGCATCACTGAATTAGTATGTATGTACACATGATACTCTAGTATATGTCTTGCATTATTTATTTTTTGTTGTTGTTTTCTCAATAAATGTCATTCGCTTGTTAGCGTATTAGTTTGATGAATCTAAGGCTGCGTTTGGATCCTAGATTTGGTGAGAAAAAAGAAAATAAAAAAGTTAGACGATCCAACTATTCGGGACCATTGGATTATCTACCTTTTCCATTTCTATTTTCTTTTTTTATCATCAAATTATTGATCCAAACATAGCCTAGAGGCATAGTTTGAAGCTTGAATTTGTGTAAAAATGTGCAAGCACAACCTAGACTTATGTTCATTGGGCTTTAAAAACGAAAAACTTGAATAAATTTTTCTCTTGTTCTTGTCTTTTCTTTTTTCCACCAGTTCCATGGTCACAAGACTCACAGACAACCACCTAATTTTATTCATGATATGCTATCTCAGATAAAATAAAATGAGACCAAGGTTCTCGAATACTTTTCAGTTCACCTTTCATAGGGGAGATGAATCCCAACCAAGGAGATGAATCCCAACGAGATGAATCCCAACCAAAGATAACGTGGTGGTTTGACCCAGACAACTCAATGGGCTAGACTAACAATGGATTGTTAGAGAATTCAAGGAAAACCACAAATCAGATCAAGGTCCCAAATGATCCAAATCCCATTTCGACCAATGGGAAGCCCAAGCCCATCTTACTGCTACCCAGCAGCTAAACACCAGTTTGCAACAACTTGTATAGGATATCCAAACCAAACAAAGCCCATCTCAAATCCAAGGTTGGTCAAGTGAGAGTTTAGCCACAATTATATGGTTTGAGATCACATGTTCAAATTCCTTTGTCAGCATCTCTTGGGGTCAATCTATATGGGGCTC
>BRYF01000023.1:7621087-7623587 GCA_030159135.1 Actinidia polygama | reverse complement strand
ACACTTGGACCAACCCAGCTCAGTTGCAGCAACACCCAAGAATGAATCTGCGAGCTTGCGCATACATCTATCTATCTATCTATCTATAAGTTCAATTGATGTTAACTCAAAACCAGGATCACATCAACCATAATCCACACTCTTCAATCATTCCTCCGAAATGTTGCTTCCGAAAAACAGAATTATTAGGATAAAAACAGATGCTACATTAGAAATCCAAGAAAAACATTATCGGCAAGCACATGATCAAATAACTCCGACCTGTCTGTTTCTGGTCTCAGGAACTACACAAAACCAACTTCCCAAATCATCTAGAGAAGGGATGAGGCCGAGAAAAAAGCAGACAAGCAAAATGAGAAAATCTTGTCAGCAATGAAGAAAAAAAGGGAAACTGACCTTTTACAACATGACGAATATATAAATTAACGCGGGAAGCATTTGCTCCACAATAATATTAACAGATGAATGAACTGAGAGGAAAAAGAGGATAAGGGAAAAAAGGACAGCTAATTTCAGAACCAAGATGCATGCTGAATTGGACTACTAAAACGACAAACTGCACCTTCAAATGTACACAAATCCCCTGATCATATTGGTCATTGTTCCGTGTGAAGTGCAGCAGAAATCCATTCTGAAGCAGCTGGTTGAATGTCCAACTCAATACGTGGTGAAAGAGAAAGAGGAGTGATTGCAACCTATTCCCAAGTAAACATAAGAATCATTAGCACAGAACCAAATTAAAGTTAAGAAGGCATTAGAACGAAACAAAAAAAGAGTTTACTTCTAGAATAAATCAAATGGTTCTGATCTCCACTAAAGCATTTTGAACAAGTTCAATGCTCTTCATACCTTTAGTTAGCATAAAGCAATTGAACATGTATAACATGCAATTTTATTTCTAGTTTTTCATTTGACAAACATCAACTACTCCAGGATTCTAGTTCATTCAAGTGGTACAGTATGCTTGGGTGTTCAATGGAAATAATTTGCCCTATCACGTTTGATTATAAATAAAAAAACACAGATAAAAAAGAAGACAACGAATGCAACGTGTTATCCTTAATGTAAAGAAAGTATGGAATGGTAAACCACTGCCAGCTTTGCATGTGTCTAAGAAATTGGACCAAAACCTAATTATTCCAACACAGTAAAAGGGTTCCCTGAAACAAAGGTGAAAGTGTGAAACTCACAAATCCATCTTGAACTGCTCGGAAATCGATATCCTCGTCCATATCATCCAGCTCCTTGTCTAGAAACTGCAAATACGACGACTACTTAAGTCATCCCTTCATAAACACCCAAACCATTGTAGCAAAACCAAAAAGGAACGTAGCAATGGAAGGCCAAATCACAAGAGGCACACAAAGAAGAAACTTTACTTGAAAAAGCACATCTTAGAAAATATATGTTTCATTCACCTACGCAGAAAGAACTTCAAGTTCTTGGATGAGCTTGGAAAATTACTTTGTATTCAACTTCTGTATATATTACAATTTAATGTAACTTTGTTGTCCACAAAGAAGTACCTTAGAGAGAGGGAGAGAGAGGAAGCGCAGGAGGAGAGAACGAGGAGAAGGGGACAAAAAAAACATTCTGGATGCTGAAGTTCTCCTATAAAATATTAACATTGTAATAGACTTCCTCTTAAGCATGTGTATTATGACGGCCATTAATCCAGTTGTTACTTGTTAGTGTTATACTAACTATAATGAATTCTTACGTTTGCTCCAACACACCAGTCAAACTTTTCTCACCTCGAGTCGAAAGTACTTCACTGACCGGTTGGAATCAGATTTTCCCGCAACTCCAACTGATTCAACAACCTCCAAATTCTTTCGCTGTGTGGTCAAACGGCGAGCTGCACCCTGACAGAAACAAAAAGGTCAACAGTTGAGACAGACACTGAAAAAGTCATTAGACACATCGTAAAAAGAAGAGTTACCAAATTTTGTCAAAAAAGAAAAGAGGAAAAAACTCACTGCAGCAGAGGCATCTCGACCGAGCTGGGCAAGCTGCATGCCAAGGCTTTGCTGATTAGACATAAAACGTCCTGCAGACTTATTGGCTGAGATGGCTTGCCAGCTTGGTGTGGATCTCCACAGACTTTGCTTAGTTAACTTAAAGCCCTGTCCAAGGAATGAATATCACACAAACACATGAACGAAGAACCCAAATTTAAAGGATGCAGCCGAAGAGAAATTCCCATCTTGAAAGAATAAGAGGATGTAAGCCGAAGTGGCAAAAGAATATGCATGGCCTACGTAAAGAGATTAGATCATCCGAGCACAAGAATGATTTCAGACATTGCCACTGATTTAATGCCATTAGCATGTGTTGTGTTTGGATGGCAGCCATTGGTGGTGCTAGGGTGGCCTCCCTGCAAACTGAGCAGGGACCCATCCCTTAGTGCTCTAAATCAAAGATTTTTTTTAATTATTATTATAAGTACCAGAGAAAGAATTCCCACCATACAAAACCACTTCCCCTTCATTTATAAACT
>BRYF01000023.1:7608587-7618587 GCA_030159135.1 Actinidia polygama | reverse complement strand
GCGTGGTTTGACTGTCCTTCCTCAAATTTACTTGACCTCCCTCGAACTTTATGACAAATAAAGTTCTCTATTTTCTAGTTTCTTAAATAGCTTTAAAACTATTATCAAGATTTCACTCTTAAACTGTTTTTTTTTTGCAAAAATAACTATACTTTTCTTATTTTTAATTTTTTTTCAATACACTAATTAAAATAAATAAATATTTTTTAAAAAAATTAATAAAAATTTTATTTTTTAAATATATTTATATTATAAGCATTTAAAAAATAAATTATTTATATTATTTTTAAAAAAAAACTTATTAATAACAATTTTTTATTTTTTAGTATATTTTTAGTAGAATTACTTAAGAAATAAGCCATTTAGATTAATTATTTTATAAAAAAAATATGTATTAATAAAAAAATAAAATAAAATAATTTACAAATAAATAATATTTTGAGAAAAAAAATATTTATTTTAATAAATGTATTTAGAAAATAAATTTAAAATCCTTAAATTTAAGAAAAATCTTATTATTTTTGCATAAAAAATAGTTTCAAAATATTTTAATAATAGTTTTAAAAATAAAAAATATTAATATTATTTTAAAAATTATAGAAGATGTGTTTGTATTTGATTGATTGCACTGTGGTTCATTTCCTCCTCCGATACAATATGCTTATAGAATTTAATATGTGGCGCCAAGTGATGCCACAAGGAATTATTACTACGTAGATCCATACTCAAAACCCAAAATCCTGATCACGTTTTTTGTCCTAATCGCTATCCCATATGGCCATTTGCATTTTCCTCCGCCACCATTGGACCATTAACCAACACCTACACCCTATTGGAACATCAACACACTTACCCGTAACAACTCTTTCCTTTATCTATACTCCCCATCCCCTCATCTTCATCCACTACCCAATCCCCAAACTCACTCAGACCGCATCCTAATAGCCATTTTCACCCTCCCAAGCGCACACACCTGCATATATATAGCAAGAGAGACGACTTATACAACATTGGAGATGTTAATTGGATAGTGATGTCCTAAAAATGTGGCATTATCCTTGATGGATGCCAGTAAGGGAGGTAGATCGTCAAAGGGTGGATTACGGAAGGTTTAAGCCATTGGTGTCTCAGATTCTTGCAAATCAACATCTTTATAATATCATCAATTTTCACTAATCGAATGCACATGGAGGAGGGGAGGAGAGGTAGGAGGTATCGAGGACGGGGGTGAGGGAACGAGGTAGGAGGAAAGGGTTAAGATTGGGGGTTGGATTTGGTTGGGGTGAGAGGGGTTAGGTTTAATGTGAAAATATTATTTATTTAAGGGTCAAAATGGAAAATAGTAATACTTAAAGGGGAAAAGTTGTAATTGATCCTATCAATAATGAACTATTATTAAACTAATGGCCTTAAAATAATTACAAGATATTTTTGTAGAGAAATATCACATCCTTGGGTGTAGCTGTGATGTTTGGGGCTGAGTCATGAAGACCCTTTTTTTAAAAAAAAATATTTTCTATATTCATCTCTTATTAAATGTAAATAAATAAATGTTCATAAGGAGGAAAAAACAAGGCAGAGAAAAGCTAGCCTAAATGTTAAACTATTTCAAATAAGACCTTTTTTTTTTTGCGAGGTGTGGTGTTCGTTGGTGCCATGTTGGGTGTGAGCATCCGAATGATATACTTTCCAAAAACAGATGTTGAGACCAAGTATGACCAGTCAATGACTAATAGAGCTGGTTTATACTTGACTAAATTGGAGATGGTATTTGGGTGGATCATTGTGCAGCTAGACATGCCTTTCCCATGGGGGAAGTGGTGGTCCACTAATGTTCCCTCCTACTTTATAGTATGTCATCCATCCATATGAATTTCCAAAATCTATAACGGGCGTTCCCATGTTCAATAATTAAAAGTTTTTTTTTTTCATGGGAGAGGGTGGGTGGAAATGTTTATTTTTTGGGGGGTTGTTGAAAACAAATGAAGATGTGCAAGTATAGTCATATGTATAATAAATGAAGGGTTGGACTTGGTGTTGTAGACCTGATTCCATTCCAATGTTTTAGGTTTGAAATTTTCTGGGTGCTATTAATTCTTGAGTTGAGTCATTTTATATGAGACTTTGATCCGACCCCCTACTATTGAATGACAGGACTGATCTCCAAAATTAGTGATATTTGGGCAGGATACCGAGTTATCAAAAATATATATATAAGATGTGAGCACTGATCAAGTGGTTTGTAGGCATTCAGAAAAGTTCATTCGGATTTTTGTGTCTTATTGATTTTTTTTTTAACTGTTCTGGTTCGTCTACTAAAGATGAACTAGAAAAGTAAAAAAAAAATCACTACGAGATGAAAAAGTTTACGAAAAAAGACAATTAATCCAACTCACATGAACATTATCCCAAAGGAAGAATAATCAAAGAGGGAAGCTGTGATCTATTAGAAGATGAGATCAAATATATCTAGCAAAAACATATAGCTTTTGTATAACCATAACACGGACCTACAAACATGGGATCAAGAAAAAGCCAAGCCCAACCCAAAAATGCCTGATTCAAACAGGAGAGAGAGAGAGAGAGAGAGAGAGAGAGAGAGAGAGAGAGAGTTTTACTAATCTGTTTGGTTTTGCAATTTTACTTTCAGTGCTTCGATGACGGCTGAGAAGTCCTGGTCACTAAGGCCGCGAGATTTAGCCACCTTGTACATCTCGTTTGCAGCGGCTGCAATTGGTGTAGGCTGGGAAACAGATTCAGCTAATCTCAAAGCGAGCCGAAGGTCCTAAGGACATATAAATTTTCAGTAAGATGACAGGATGGATTCATAGTTCTTTTTAGTATCATTTTTGTTTTCTGTTCTCTATTTTCATTTTTGGGAACACACAAAACGCTTGTTAGGCACACTGAGACTTGTTTGCCGGAAGAAGTTCTCGAAAACAACCCACTTTCTAGATAAACAACAAAAAGATTTTTTGAATTCTCAGAAAAGAAAATAGTGGGCATTTTTGTTTTTAAAAATGGTGTCTCAACAGTGAATAGTGTTATGCTGAAAATAGAAACTAAACTAACAAATCAGCAATCTAGTGAGGTTACAAACCTTCTGCTGATGCTTTAGGGGAAAGGCAGTAGGATACAGTGATTGGACCATTGAAGGGCCTTTCATTGAAAACATTGGTGCGCTAATGGCACCCTGTGAGACTACCTAAGGAATCAAAAGGGTGCATAAAACGGTGAATATCGTACAGGTAATTATAAAAGACAAGATAGCTCTAATAAAAAAAAGGCTAAACTCCAGAAGGCGGAAGAATTCAAATATAGGTCTAAATGAGGATGCTGGTCTAAGGATTTAGGTCTCAAACTAAAGAATACCTCTACTAAAACGCTCGGGTCCAGTCCTACTTTCTCACTGAGAAGCAATCCTTCAGAAAAAGATGCCATCATACTGCAAATTGTTTGAAAATAGCCAAGAAGATTTTAGCCACCAATTATTGGAACCAGAGAGAGAGAGAGTCTTCATAACCTTCCCATGATCATGTTGACAACAAGTTTCATTGCAGCTCCATTACCGACATCCCCAAGGAAAAATCTTGACTGGAATAATAGCAAGGATAAGTCAAAAGAAAAGAGAAGTTAAATTACTAGGTAAAAGAAAGCAACAAAACCACCGGATATCCATAGAAGAAGGTAGTATGGGTGGTGGAAATGTATACAAGGAGGGGCTAACTCTAGTTATACCCCATTCCATAGGACAAGGAGAAGTGGTGGAAAACAATGTAAAGGAAGTCGATATACCTTCCCCATGATATCGAAGAACGGTGCCGCCGTTTCAAACAGAGGTTTATCGCCTGAAAATATGTCTCTATGACTTCAGTTTACAAACAAAAACTTCTAAGCTCAGGCAGCTTTCGGAAGAAAAGAAAAGGTTAAAATGTGAAGGCTAAGGCAAATGGCAGACAGAATTTGCAGATAACCGATAACAATATTAGTTGGATAGTAAACTTTGCAGACTTACAATAGAAAATAACATAAAATCTTTAATTCTGATGCTAGAGATTTTTTTTTTATGACGAGGAACTTCCCCACGGTAGAGCCACATTGGACCCACCACGGCAGAGTAAACCCCGAATAACTGCAATCACCCGCAAACCACAATTATCAATTAAGTCCGGCCGCCAGACCCAGGATGTCCAGGTCTACGGGGTTTGCCCTTCAACCGCTGGGCTACCCATGGGGGTGATGCTAGAATTTATTGTTGAGCATTGAAAATAAGGATAAATTGAAAGATGACCAGAAAGGGCTTACCTGCAGTCAGAAATATCAGCTGGCCGTCTTCTGCCGGCTTTTTGGAGCCCGATACTGGAGCCTACAGGATAAGACAGAAACCCAAATGGAGTATTCCTATATATGTTCATCATGCAATTCAAAACATGCAAAATGAAATGCATGGTTATACAATATTTTGGTGCACTTCGGGGCAGGGAGTATGTTAAGTTCTACTTCTATTATGTTGTAATAATAGCAAAATAATGACACAAATTACTTTTGTACTATAGTTCTTAATGGAGATAGATAAGAGATTCACCTCAAGAAATAGAGCCCCAGTAGCTTTGACGTGTTCACTAATCAATTTAGAAGTGGCACCATCAACTGTGGAAACATCTACGTACCTGCAAATACCCATCCAAAGCAAGAGATTAGACACCGTGGCCTGCACGTTGCAGGAAATTCCAAATTCGTACAAGTTGTACAAACCAAAATTTGTTTATGCTTAATTGCTTACAAAAGTTAATTAAAAGGTGGTACCTAGCTTATAAAACTAATCGCTTTGCAGTGGCAAAGGAGTTAATAAACTGGTTAAAAGAAACAAAACTTTAAAAATAAAAATAAAAATAAAAAAAGCAAACCCAGTTACCCAGCTGACATACATATGCCCTACTTGAAATGAAAGGCCCCAGAATCCTAAAACTTATCAGCCACCTCATCCAGTCATTCTGTTCCCATATTCTTATCAAACTTTTCAAAAGGTTATCTCAGGTCTCAGCCAGCAAATGTACACAAATTTCTCTAATTCACGAATTAGCCACATGATATTTTAATTTCTCTTATAGGAGTTCTCAAGGGCCATTTAAGAATGTGATGGAGACATAAATGCATTCGGAGATAATTCGAATATAGTTTCTACAAAAATTATATAAATCTCATATTTCGGTTCATCTCATTTTATTGAAGAAACAGAAAGTGCATGCTTTTTATGAAATGACTTTGCACCAACAATTAGAAAGTCAACTGGTAGGATAATAACGAAGGAGAATGCAATGACGATATTGTAATAAATTGATTTTAGATGGTGCTAAAAGTGATGGCAGTGGAGTAATAGTTCATCCTCCTAAGAATCCTTCACATGGAGAAACATAAGGCAATATACCCTTTCCCTGGACTCATTCCTCTTGCAGCCCCAAGCTCTCCACAAGCAACATCGACCTGATAAAAGACAATATTAAGTAACAACCACTGACATAGTAGACAAGCACATTAACTAAAATAAAACATACTCACTGCACTCTCAGGATCAGCAAGCATAGCAAATGTGACATCACAAGATTCAGCTACTTCCCTGGGACATGATTTATATCTGCATACAAGAGTAGCTATCTCTACAAAATGAAATCACCACGACGAGATGATTGCAATAGTTATCTTACAAAATCATAATTGTCAATCAAAAAAATAAGAAAAAGAAGACTTTCACCATCTTTTGTGGCCGATAAAAAAAAAGGAATTTACTGGCCCTCGATACGATGGTGTCAACAGTTAGATTGGCCTTGTATGGCAAGTTGGCTCATGGCCCACCATTTTACTACCCACCCAAAGCAATAGCAAAAAGGAAGGAAGAAAGAAAGAAAGAAAAAAGAATATTCAGAGGAGCTCAAAGAGTCAAAGTATACAGGTCAAAAGTGACCTTGATGCAACATAAGCCAACTAGATACAATTACTCAGGCACAAAAAAAAGTCCATCCCAATTAACACCAACAAAGCAATAACAAATATTTAATAGTTCACTACACAATATCGGACCAATTCTCTAACACCTTAAGCTTTTGGATACTGTCTGATTAAACATAGTACATCCTGAGTTCAAATTGTGTCATATGGTAGTTCCCCCCTATTTTTGTGCAATGTGTTTTCTTGTGTTTGGGAACCCTGTTCAGATTCTTTGTTCCGTGTTGCCTCTCCATGTGCGAGATAGGGTCCCGTGCATGGGGGATGTTCGATAACTTGATAAACATTCTTGGGCCCATTTCTGAATTGCTTAAGCTTTTGGAGAAATTGCTGATCTAACACTAGCCGTTTTAAAACAAAATGAAACACTCAACATCATGTGTCTAGCAAATACCACGCACCCTCACAGTGTCAATTAAATATGGCGATGCCTCCAAAGAAACTTCCTGATTAAATAATTTAAAATTTGATAAAAGTGATATGGTTCCAAGCACATTAAATAAGACCAACACTGTGGACTGTAAAGAGCTAGAAATGTGTATCAGAAGACCCACACGAAACCATAAATCGTGGAAGGCCCAGAATATTATACTGTCTTCCATGTTTGTCGTAACTATGAAACTATTGATATTATTTATTACAATATTTTTTTTTTTTTGTAATAGCACAATAATGCTTCCCAACTTGCCTGAGCTTTGTTAGTTTGAGTCTCATGCAGACATTTCAGCATTCTATTTGAAGTCCTTGTAACAACCTCTTACGCTAACCACCACCCAACATGTACCTATAACCTAAAACATCTAAATATCCTCTCCACCCCACCCCAACCTAAAAGAAAAGGTTTCCTGCAGGCAGGTCATGAAGGGGTTAGGCAGAACCTAGCACCGTTGTCATTACAATCTTCACATAGACTCGCATGCAGACATGTGCCATGGAAGATCTGTATTCTTTAACATTTTTTTATCATTTCCAAACGAAATTGGTCCGTGTGTGTGTGTGTGTGTGTTGGGGGACGGGGGGCAGAGTTTGGTGGAGTTCATACTGGATTATGCAACAAAACCAGTGATCAAAGTACATTATACTGCAATAACCAATAAATAGAACTTGTACATCAACAACTTACTTTGCACCCAACGAGATGAGGGGATCACATTTGTTCTTCGTCCTATTCCAAACTGTTAAGTCACACCTGCAAACATGCCAATCAGAAATAAATTCATGTATCCATGACTTTAAGTGGGGAAGAAACTCAAGTGGGCATGTCTTTCAATTCCTCTGGAACATTGGTATGGTTTTAGGGTGATGTCAATATATCACTACACTTAAGCACGGTCAATGCTTTATCATTCTTAAGCATGGCCATGCTACAAACATTGCTAAAGAAACACATAACTACAGTACAGTTCAGACATATCAATTCAATTAGGATAGAATTAAAACTATTCTGATCATTCCAACTTCTAAGCATATAGTTAGCAGTTGTAAGCATGCATGAGTTTTCCAATTTATCCTTAATTCAGTTTCTACAGATATTAGCTCAAATCAAGAAAGAAAAAAAACCATACCCAGCTTTTATGAGATTTTGAGCCATTGGCGAACCCATAATTCCAAGACCTAAAAAGCCAATGTGCACTGGCATTTCATCTGCTGCAATAACAAACTAAAACTTGGTTGTAAGGGAGAACATTGGACTTGAGTCACTAAAACATACTATTCAGCAAACAAGTCAATTTATATGTGGAAGCTAGTCTACTACATTATGATCTAAAACTCAAAGAGGGTGCCAAAGCAAATTGGAAGCATATTCTAATTTGCATTATCCTTTATTTTCATCTAGTCTTGTAAAATACAAAAAAAATAAAAACACAAAAGCACAGAAACAAAACAAACAGGCAAAACTGTTGAAAATAATATACATTGTTTAGACCCATTACTTAACAAGTAAAAGCTTAATTTTTCTTGGAACAATTGGTGGTCAAACATGGTACCAGATCTCTGGTTCCGAGAAGTCCTGGATTCAATTCTTGCCATCTGTATTTGTTGTCCGTTATGTTTGTTATTGTGCACTTCATTCTGTGTGTGCGCACCAAATCAGTTTGACTTTGTTCACCTCAACTTGCGAAGCGAGTTGCCCATGTGAGCAAGTATTGAATAGCTTAATAACATTGTTGGGACATTTGCTAACAACTTAAGCCTTTGGGACAATTGATGGTCAAACAAACAAAATATATTGACATCACCCTAAAACCATATACAACTAAAGTCATCTCAGTCTTCTCATTTTCCAGTTACCACTAGTATCCACCCTGTTAACGACACCCACACCATTACAAATAACAGATCTGCTGGTACTCTACTACCATAAATGCCACAAGGCCCACTACAGTATCACAAGCTCTTTTGATGGTTATCACCACAATCAAATCAAGACCGCCATCACTAAACAGATATTATAGTTTCCAGGACAAGAACCGGGTTGGCTAGACCCCTCACTACGTAGCAGACACGTAAAAAAGATATATGATGTCCCAGGAGGTTAGCCACTGAGAAATGTAAGTCCAACCATTTTTACAAGCATCGGCATCAAAAGAAGTTCATCAAAATAGCTAATAACTTATGTCTCATTTGGCTTGCTAATTTTTGCTTAAAAGCTCGATTGCCAAACAAATTTCGCTTTTTTTTCTTTTCAAAACAAGACATCTCTAAAAAAAACAATTCAATACTTAAAGCACCAATCGAAGTTTCCTTTTGGGGTTTTTGCCGTGTGCATTAATATCCTATCTTTTGAGCTCCACAGACCATAGAAATCCCCTTCAAAGGGGCACCCAATGAATTTTAAGTGAACCCGGTAATATTCTCCTAGCCTTTCAACTGCAGTATCCACTTTTCTCATTTTTCATGGCCCAATTTGTGATGATATCATACAATGTTAATTCTAGAGAAGCCTTATATTATTATTTTTCTAAAGAAGAAAAAGACTGAGGAAAACTTAAAATAATTTCAGGCATTTGAGAAGAAAATTAACATGAAAGTTCAAAACCTATTGCACAAAATCATTTCAAATAGCTACATAAGCATACAGCCAGCGAAATAAACTACAATTGTTTGAAAGTTCTTTAGGGCATAGATAAAAACAGATTCCAGACAAAATTTCAATACCCACATGAGAAATTCACTAAATCACATGAAAGAAATACTCAATAACCCACACACACCCCACCACACACCACACACCACACACACAAAAAAAAAAAAATGTTTACCTTTAGCTGTAGAAGCGGATGTCTGAGAACAAAAGGCCTTGAAAGAGAGAGAAAAAGTAGGTTTTGTGGGGAATGAAGAGATGGGTCGGCCGCTGAAGTGGTTTGGTGTGCAATTACAAAAGCTTGAGCACATGGCCATGGCTTTCGTTGGCGGAGAATTGAAGATTGAAGTGGATAGGCTGTGAGTATAGATGGCCTTCACGAAGCTCATGGCCATTTTCTCTGCCTTTTGTCTTTATTAGTACTACTCGGCAGTGTGTGGTATGGGCTTGAAATGCCAGGCTTTTGTTTTGAAGGTGCAATATGATTCTCTTCTTGTCAAAATATATGATCTGTGAGCTGTGGTTAAAAAGTATTTTAAAAAAATGCAAAGGCAATATATTTTTCATATTTTTTGATATACTTTTTTATATATTTTTTATATTATTCAATACACTTTTTCCTCTCTAGCATTTTCCACATACGATGGGTGTAATTTGTAAATGAGCAAAAAGAATAAAAAATAAAAAAGAATTTTTTATAACACTTTTTTATTAAAAAAGTTACAAAAATAAAAAAAATAGAAGTTCTTGATTCAGAGCTTCCATGCTACTAATAAATCATAATTAGGTTTGATTCGATGGACTTTCAATTATCGGTTTGGTTAAAATTCGTGCCAAAGCATTCACAATCCTAGGGCATCAATTTTTGGACATGAAATAAAAAAGAATTTTGTTTTAAGAGTGACCTAGTTG
>BRYF01000023.1:7598587-7601087 GCA_030159135.1 Actinidia polygama | reverse complement strand
GTTATTGTGCTGTTATGGGACGTATAAAATTTTAGTTGGTAAATGTGAATTACAAATATTCATATCCATAGATGATTAGATGTAAATATGTCAGATGACTCCATAGAAAACCATTTATAGCACAAGAATGTGCTACATATGAATCAGAATCACAAGATTAAGTTTGCAGAAGTAACACAAATGCCCTATTTCGCCAAGTATCAATGTAGACTCCTAGTAGTACGAGGAACAAGTACCGCTGTACCGTAAAATAGAAGCCAGTGTCAAGCAATTAAGCTGAAGGCCAACAAATTGGAATATGCGACTCCATTAATATTTGCCACCAAAAAAGACGAAGAAGAAAAATAATAAGTCGGTGGGGTTGGACTTTATAGCTTTAAGAAGCAAAACTTGGAATCAGATAGTGACATGCATTAGAAAGAGGTTATTGAATTCTGAATGATAACCGATTCAAATTTATGTTTAATGACATGATCTTGTTCTCAGTGGCTAATATCGAATACCAACAACAGGTGTGTTCCTGTAATTTGAAGTACAAAACAGAAGATGATATGGATGGAATTGTAACGGAGGACCCAAAAAAACAAGTATTCAGACAAAAAAGAGAAGCCTATTGGCTATTAGCCTATTACATTATTTGATAAGCAGAACACTGGAACAGGACACACCTATAGAAGCACGCGACAAAAGTGAAGGTCCATTCAAGCAATTAGTTTTTAGCAATGATTTATATGATTGTGGTTGCTACCAAACTACCCACTTCGTTTTGTATACACAGCCACACTCGGACAATGGAGGTTATACCAAAGACTAGTACAGCACGAGGATGTGTCAGCCTAAACCGTCTTAATGTAGCCATTTCTAGCAAAAGAATAAGCTTTCCCTCAGTTTCCTTATTCCTAAAACAAAGTTAATGCGAAAGATTAAGAGGAAAAGTGTCGTGCTTTTATTTTGACACTGCGTAGCCTTCTTTACATATCAACTATGATTGTTGAAACAGAATATTGATGCTCTTTATAGCCTTAAGCATCAATTTAAAACTTATAGTTGTTTAGAAAGAAAGGTGAAATTTTTTCCTCCTACTATATCAACATCACTCTTTCCAAATATTGCAACTCTTTAGCACTATTGCATAAATAGCTAGTATATATGTGCTTATCTCTGTGTATGAATCTGTACACTACAACCACACGAAGACGTACAAGGGTATCTCCAATCATTCATCAAATCCGTAACCCTCATCAACTTGATATGTCATGAAAAGGGGCTAAAAGTGAGCTACAATCCTGTCAGCAAACTTGTATCAAATTATGGTTAAAACCAAACCCTTCCTCAAATTCACAATGATCATATGTTTACTAAAGTCTGACAAATTTTAAAACGTGCAAGGATTGGAGTTAGTTGAGGATTTTTTATTAAAGATTTTGTAAGAGGATAAAATACACAATTATAAATTTCGGCCAAACTAGGGCAGGCACCACCGCCATACTGTCACTATATTGCAAGCTCGGTGGAGTCTCTACGCCTGAGCTCAGTCGAGATGCTACCAAACATTAGCTCTACCGAGCTGAGGTATAGCAAGCTCGGCAAGATCACTACGTCAAAGCCTGGTCGATGGGCAACGGCCAGCGACAATCCCAAGGTAAATCAAGAGACAGGAGGGAACTTGTTTGGCAAGGTTTACCCCACGCTTGGATGGAGATGTCGATGACATGATGGTCAGCTACCAACCAGGCCTTAAGAGGCATGGCTGGGCCAGCCTCCTCCTCACTGACACAGCAGTCCGCGCATCCTTAGAACGCATCGAGCTGCAGCCTGTTCAGTGACACAACAATTGACGCGTCCAAACATACACTGAACTGAACCATAAAAGGCCAACCCTTATTCTCTTAAAGGTATGCTAAACTTAGCTACTCTAAGCTTCTGCTCTCTCTATATATACACTTTGGTTATCCAGTCACCTAGCTTGACCGTCTTATAGTCATTTTCCAAAAACAGTTTCGGCAGTCGAACTTAATGTTTCTATGTCACAACTTGGCCACAACAACTAGAAGCCGTATGCAGCCATCTTCCGGCACCACTGGTCCACCCGCTGCAGTCGTTTATTCTCGATTTCCTTTCTTCCATTTCACGAACACTACAACCCACGGATTTGATGAAAAAACAATAGAAACATGGACTACAATTAAGTAATTAACCATATCAAATTGAACTTTCAACCAAAATCTTGCTCAAATACAAAAAAGAGTAAGAAGAATGGAGATGGAGATGGTCTCAGAAGCAAACCTTTTACTGGGTCTATGTCTGAAACATCAAGCGAATCGATATCCAAATCTTCAATACTTCTCAAGCCAAAGCCGCTCTGTAATCCCTCAGCCATCTCATTCTCACTCCTCATCTCTCTCTCCACTTCGCTCTCATCTTCCCCCTCAAACTCCGATCTCTTCACAGCAAACCAAACCGGCTTCTTCGCAGAAACACAGAACATATCACCAGCCTC
>BRYF01000023.1:7571087-7583587 GCA_030159135.1 Actinidia polygama | reverse complement strand
GTTCGGTCAACAACTATAGAGGTAATGTGCGCTGGTTACCCAAGAACCTCAGTTTGAGGTAGCGTTAGATAGTGTCTGCAATATATCCTTTCAATGTCCTTTTTGTGCCACGTGTCAATGTTTGATTTGCTGTGGAGCTCGGTTAGGGCATGAAACTTGAAGTGGCGCACCCACCCTTAGGCGCTGTTTGGGCGGGCAATGGAGTGGTTTCAGTTTTCCTATAAATAGGGAACCTGAACTGACCCACAATTCACTTTGCATTCCAAATAGAGAAATTGAGAGAGCAAATTAGAGCATCAACGAACCACCGCCGTCGTACTGTCATTCCACTGTCATCTCCGATAGCACCTCCGTCGCTGACGGCCTTGTTTCCCTTCACCAACCATCTAACAGCAACCGTTGTAGATCCCATTTACGTTTTTTCACAACATCTTTCGATTTTTTTGCCCTTTGATTTCGTCTGAGTCAGTCGCGTTGCCCATTTGTCGCCTTAGATCTTCAGTTCTCATAGTCTTATTTTCAAATGTCTGAGTCACTTGTTTTGAATTTGTCATGGCCACTTGTCCGCCATTGACGAGCAACTGTTGAGCTTCTCAGAAACCGAGGGCTCTAGGTTGTCCTTTGATCAATTTCCACTGTTGAAATGGATCCGATTTGTGTTTGTATTGCTAGATCTTGTAGTGGTGACTCGGCGGTGTCTTAGGGTTTTGATAAAATATCTTGTTTCACTCCAGGCCAAGCTTAGACGAGCGCTGCCGCCGGACTGTCGCTTCATAGCAAGTTCGGTTGGCATGTTCACGTGATAAGTCATTCGGTGAGCTTATCGTAGCGGAGTTTCCTAAAACTGAGTTTTAAGATCAAAGGGTAATACACGGCAAGTTCCCTCTTCTACCCGAACGCTTGGGCTCAAAAACCAATGGTGCAATTGGTTAGCTACCAACCACGCCCTAGGGGCATGATTGAGTCATCCGCCTATTCGCTAACATGGCGGTCAACTCGTCCTCACATGCACTGAGCTCCCACAAGTAAGCAATACTGATTCTCACTCTTGACTTTCTCTCTGGAAGATCAACGCCAAGATCCTTTCTCTTGCTCTCTGTCTACCCTCTCTTCTTTTCCGGTCACTAACTTGACCATCGAAGAGCCATCCTCGAAACAATTTCGAGCAGTTTTTCTCACTGTTGCTGTCTTGCAGGCTCGTCCGAACAACATCAAGTCATCGGGAACTTCTTTCCAGCCACCATCTTATTCTACGATTGATTTTCTCTCATCCCCACACTGTTTTAACCATTTTTTTAATGAAAGAAAACCTACAATCCATACTCTTTTTGAAATTTTATCAAATTTGAGAAAGTATGGCCGTTTTAAATTTGATGAATGAATGGTTCATCCTTGATTTGGTGAACAATTTAGTTCTCCTGCGATTGTCATATGAAAGCAGTGGAGTTCTCTTTTAGTCCTTCTTCCGGAAAATTTGAATTTAATGAAAGATTTGGTGAATATTAGTTCTCCCTTGATTTTCATATTAAAGCAGTGGGGTTCTCTTTAGTCCTTTCATCAAATTTAAATTTGAAGAAAGATTTGGTGAAGGTTAATTCTCCCTTAGTCCCTCGACTTTGTTATGAAATCATAGTTCTCTTTTAGTCCTTAAACTTGATGAAGGATTTGGTGAAGAATGAAGATTCACCAACTTGGAATTGAATCAAGGAGATAAAAGTTTGTCACCCAATTCGGTGAAAGAAACTTTTGGGGAATAGGCTTGGAATTTTTCCAAAAAGATTTGATGAGATGTTCAAAAAAGTAAGGATTGGAGCATTCATTCTTTTTATTAAAAAATTGTTAAAATTGGCTTTTGGGACAAGTTATGAATCTCTAAAATATTTGATGAAAAGCCATTGGAGTATTTCATATCAAATCAAGTTTTTAACTACAATTTTACTCAAATTTGATGAATAAGGATTGTAGATGGTCTTATATTTAACTGTTCTTGCATTTTCTCCTTTGTTTGATTCATTTTACAATTGTCGAACTGTTTCAGTTTGCTGATGAGAAATTGTGGGAAAGGAATGAGGATAATTATTAAGTTTGGGAATCAAAGAAAGTTAAATTTTCTCATGTTGACCATGTTGCAATTGTGCTTCTGGAGCACAATTATTTTGGATTTAGCCAAACCAAGTCAGGATCTAGGTATTTGTGGAACAATGAGATTATGTCACTCTACCTAACTGCAGATAGTCCGTTGTTTAGCTTGTCTTCCCCTTTTGTTTGTTTTTCCACGGATGAGACCAAGTAATATTGATTTTCTTAGCATTTTGTTTTCTTTTTCTCTTACCAAATCTTGTATGAACCAAAAGGAGCATTAGTTTCATTGCCTTTCCTCTGTTTTTCTGCTTATGTTTTAATCCCTGTGCTAAGAGTTGCTTGCCACTGTCCTTGGTTGGAATTATTGATAGTTACCATTCTAATTGCACTCAGTAACTCATTCCTTTCTTTTAAAAAGGTTAGTAAAGTCTGAGTTCTGTCACCTGTGTATGTGGTCTAAGACTCTAAATAGAGTTATTTTTTTGGGCTTCCATCAGGCAAATGCTCGGAATTTTGAGATTGCTGAGGACATGTTCTGGAAAGATGGTGAGCCTTTCCAAATTATTGGTGGGGATTTGCATTATTTCCGGGTTCTCCCTGAGGTATTTCTCTTTAATGATTTTTACTGTTTTGCTGGGATTTAGAGTTGCAAAATATGTTTTCCAACAACCATATCATATTCTTGAAAGATGCTGTGAATGGAAAGAATAAGATAAATTGCAATACAAAGATCCAGCGCTTTTGATCCAAAATAACTATTAATACTCAAAGGTGGACCTACACATTTTTCCAGGGCCCTTCTGAATATGCGTGCATGTAAAAGACAAACTGTGTGTACATTGTAGAGATATACAGAAAAAAAACCCTGCTATGATGGAACATGTAATGATTATTCCATTTTTAGCAACAAAGAATATGAGGATAGGAAACGCTTTACTTGCAATAAACCTACTGCAGTTTAAGGAAATATAAATAACTATTATAGTTACATAGTAGAATAAGTACGAAGTTCAAATAAATAATCTACTTACAAAGTCAGGTACTGACTACTGAGTGAGTCCCATGATAGGAATAATTTCTCTATTATTATTTTAGATGTTGCTGCTTTTCAGTTGTTTTTGCTTTTGTGGCCTTAATATATGACCATAAACTCACCAAAGTTGGATGACTGATAATAATTTTATAAGAGTGTGTCTTGGAACTGGATGAGTATTTCATCAATAATCTGGTCTTAATTGTTAATGCTTCCTTTTTTTTGTAGTCATATGTTATTGGATTTGATTTACTGGTTTGGTGGGTATATCTTACATTACAGTATTGGGAAGATAGGTTGTTGAGGGCGAAGGCATTGGGTTTGAATACTATTCAGACTTATGTTCCTTGGAATCTGCATGAACCATTTAGGGGGCAAATTGTTTTCGAGGGCATCGCAGATATAGTCTCATTTTTAAAGCTTTGCCAGAAACTGAATCTCCTTGTTATGCTTCGACCTGGACCTTATATATGTGCAGGTAAGGCAAGAACTGTCAGTTCAAGAAGTTTTAACGATGTTTTGTGGTATTTACAAGGTTTCTCATCCATCATAGACTCAATTCATGCAACTTCATTCCTGAACACTAGGATTGACAGAAGATTTTGATTATCAATCTCATCCTTTACGTGCCTACACTATCCGTACTTGGTGCCTAACACTAGATTGTTTCTTTATTTTACATTTGTAACAGTCATAAATAACTTTTAGAAGTCCAGTGAATTTTATGCAATAAAATCAGGCACAAAACTTTCCTGACAATAAATGTTTCTCATCCTCTACGGCTCTACTTTCCCTTGCCTTTACCTCTGTACTCCAAATCTCATTGCTTCCTCTTCAAACATTAGCTATTGGTATCTCTCATGCAGTTTCTTTTAATTACAACTGTTAATGTGTTCTATGGTGTGTAGTTTGATCTAATGCTTCTGTGACTGATTCTTCGTATTTGCTTCTTTGAACCATCCTCTTGGTCTGAACTTTTTGGTTTAATCACATGCATTCAGATTTTCTTGAAAATTCTTGTCTTTGTTTTTTCCTTCTTTTTCTCTTTATTTTCCCCCCCTTCATTTTCCTTTTGTTTCCTTCTACTTGAAACACTTCATTGTTTTTTTTTTTAAAATAATGCCATTGCTACTGTTTTACTTTTTTTCCCGACTTTTATTCATGATGTTTAGTCGTATATGTTGCTGCAATATGAAGCGTACTATGTATTTCAGCTTCTTAATTAAAATATTCTTTTGATTCTGTCCAAGTCATATGTTTCATGTTCTTCCTTTCAAAGTCACTTGGACTCGTGCTTATGTTTATGTTTCATAGACGCTTTTAAATTAGTGAGGTACCAGTGTTAGATATGCGTTGGATTCAAAATCAACATGGTCTTGGTTTAGTTTTCTAAATACATTTTATTGTCTTGCCTGTTATTAGTTCTGATCTACTACCAGGTGGAAACGTTCTTATTTGTACTGAAGGCTTTTGCTATTGTATATCA
Organism: Actinidia polygama; assembly: GCA_030159135.1. Taxonomy (NCBI): domain Eukaryota; kingdom Viridiplantae; phylum Streptophyta; class Magnoliopsida; order Ericales; family Actinidiaceae; genus Actinidia; species Actinidia polygama. Next base: position 7,578,986 of record BRYF01000023.1, on the reverse strand, counting down.
CGAATCATAAGTTATGACTAATACCACTTGTTGAAAAATCAAATTAACATGTGTCTGTTTCTCATGTTTTTAGTTAGATGGTTCCCATTGAGAACATCTTTTTCTTGCAGAGTGGGATTTGGGGGGTTTCCCTGCATGGTTACTTGCTATAGAACCAGCTCTCAAATTGAGATCATCAGACCCTGCTTTCCTTGACTTGGTACGCTTTGCATTTATATAGTTCTCGTAAGACGGAATATCCTAGTGTATGAAGGATGTACATAATATTTTGCAGTTCGCTAACTAGGTCACAGGTTAATGATTAAGTATTAATAGAGATGTTTTCAACAAAGAAGCCATTGTGCGGTACACGTTAGAAGCTCATGGTATCAAGATTGAATAGCCAAAAGGGCAGATTAATAATTCTTGGGGCGCACTGTTTGTATTGCCAAAAAGAGGGCTGATTACTTTTTTCCTTTGGACAATACGTACCATGAATGTTTATATTAACACTTGTCCCAAAAGTTTAAGCTGTCAGGGAAGTTTTCAAACAATGCATGTCAAGCTCTCCAACATCTCACATTCTACCCTTCCTTGCACGTCGAGGTTCAAACACCCATATATAGAGAGAAGTAGGAAACAAACAGGGAATAAATGCGAAATAGAGAGACTTGAACTGAAGACCTCTCCACAATCTCAAATTCTCCTCCTTGCATGTTGAGGTGAAAACACCCATATATATAGAAAAGTAGCAAGCAAACGGGGAACAAATGCAAAATAGAGAGACTTGAACTGAAGACGTCTCGCCAACCTGAGCATCGATACTGGATTAGATCACCACTTGTCTAAAGATTAAGCTGTTAGGAAGGGACCAAACAGTGACTGTCAAGCTCTACGAAAGTTTGGCATAAGATAGTCCCTGCAGGGTAGATGTTGGTAAAACAATCAGAAGATAAGATGGATGTTGGCTGGTGGGCTAAGGCTAGCATGAAATCCAATGGCAATAAATGCACATGGCCTGCCTCTTTCCATCCCTTATCTTGTCCCAACCAAACACCTGAGAAGCCTGTATTAATGTAGAGAATAATAGAGCCAAGTTTGGAAGTCAAAAGAAATTTGTCCAGGGATGTCCAATGTCTCTACTCTTATCTGTGCAACAAAAGCAGCCTTATATTATGACCTTTTGTTCCATCTGTTTTCATATTTAAAGTAGTGGACTTACAGACGATGTAACTGTCACAGGTTGAAAGGTGGTGGGGAGTACTACTTCCGCTGATAGCTCCTCTTCTTTACAGCAACGGAGGCCCTATTATAATGGTCCAGGTGGGCGTTTGTTTGCTTATTCTACTCCATAGTTTCTCCTTTGATACCTTAAGAATCAGAAAATAGGAAATAAAGTAGAATTCATATCGATAATTTCCAACTTGGGCGGTGTTTACCAGTTTCTGCCTTTAAATTTTAAACCTCACTCTTCTCCTTGGGTATATTATCACGTCCCAAGAATTAGGTGATGCATTAAACCTTCACAGTACCCATGATATTATATTGGAAACGTGATCTCCTGTTGCTGAAGGTCTCAAATAAAGTGTGAGAGTTTAAGGCTTGCAAAGGGACGCACGAGTCTGCTTCATTCAACTGCAAGGGACTGTGAGAGACCTTTGAAGTTGTATTTTGGGTAGTTAATTAACTTTTGAAATTTTCTTTTGTGGGTTCAATGTCAAACCTTGGAGTTTAGGGTTGCCTTTTCAGTATAACTTGGGTTCTTCTAAATAAAGGAGTTTATGCTTCTTTTTTTTAATCATTTGAGCACTTATACTCTTAGTTTTTAACTTAATGATATTCAATTATATGGACTTCATTATGACAGATTGAGAATGAATTTGGTTCCTATGGAGATGACAAAGTTTACCTTCATCATCTCGTCACATTAGCTCGGGGACATCTTGGAGATGACATAATTTTGTAAGTGGTTTTATTTCTTCAGATGAATCAGATCTATGTTTATGATTTCGTGCAGAAAACAACTATGTAATATATTTGTTTCATGGACCACTTTTGATTCTAAATGGTACATCCTCCCTTTTGGCATAAGTTGCTAAGAGATCTTTTCATTTCTTTAAATTGTACTTCTATCTAGTGTACTCGATTTCTGAAAGATGCATGAGTAGTGCTGTTGAGACTCCTTTTTGATCATTCTTTAAAGTTGATTTAAAACCTTTTTCTATTTTTACTTAAATTTAGAAATCATACAAAGAGCTGGCAAAGTCAACTTCTATATAGAGTTGACCATCAGGTGGGTGCGTGGGGCCTCCAAATATTTATGCACTTTTAAGTATATTTTGAACAAACCCGCCGCATATTTATTTAAATGCTGGGCCACTAAGATTCTTTATATTCTTATAATACGTATTATTTTATGACTTGACAAGCAAGGTCCCACCAAGAAAAATTCCTACCTTTCTCTCTGCTTGAGTACATTTTCATTTTTTTTTAAAATTGTCACCCATTTTATTGGATGATCCCAAAGACTCAACCTAGCAAGTGATTGGCTTCTTTTTTACTTGTTTTCTATTGTTTCTTTTTGTCTTTTATTTAGTTATTTATGGATTTTTTTTTTTAATTATTTTTGTTTGTTTTGGGAGGGGGGGATTTATCGTCTTGCTTCTTGTTGCCATCTTTACCTTGCCAAAAACGACTTTTTTTCTTTTCTTTATTATCTTTTGCCTAGGAGGTCTTCAATTTTCTTATCATTTGTTTGCAAATTGTTGCTTATAATAACAGCTGACATGTCCATTGTCCCATTCCTCCCTCATGGTTTCTGTACGCTGTATGAAAATGCAGTTGAGTCCTTGTTATGGATTTGTGCAGGTACCGTCCTATGTCTCTATATGTTGCATTTGAAATTATCATGCGACGGATATTACCTTCATAATAATAATCTCAAACCAATTTTCAGCTCATTATTCTTTCATCTCTTCTTTGATCTCGTGCTCTTTGAGTTCTTTCTTATCTCATCTTTTTGCTACTTTCTGGTTGGATGGACAAACAAACCCAAAAAAATTGCATGCACCAATGATGATAACATAATGAATGATGTATTGGGAAGGAACTTAACTTCCGGAGATTGACCAAATTTGAATTTTAAGGCAGCAATGTTTGTCTTTGATCATCAATCTTTTTCTTGACTACATAGCAATGGTTTCTAGGTATACTACAGATGGAGGTTCAAGGGAAGCGCTAGAAAAAGGAACCATTCATGGAGATGCTGTATTTTCGGGTAAATTTATTTAGATGCTACAATCATCACTTATAATCACTATTTCGTCTACATACACCATCAATGGTATCCTACAATCAACAATATTCTACCTACTTTAAATACGGAACGATCTATCCCACACCTTAGAAAGCTTAGTCACGTCACTAAATATTTGAGGAGACTGATTGAGTCCATAAAACGATTTCTTCAGCCCGATCAATAAACCTTGGAGATTGCTTAGGATAAACCTTATTCCATTGGTAACCTTGTAAGAATGTGTTCTTTGCATCTACCTGACGTAAATGCCAATCAGATTTGGCAGCAAGACTGTTGAAAAATCGAACAGAAGCCATCTTCACCACTAGTGAGAATGTCTAGGAGTAGTTGGGAGTTGGGACCATAACTTTTGGTATACCCCTTTGCTACAAGATGAGCCTTATGTCTCTCATCTGTACAATAAAGATGAACCTTGACTGCATACCCACTGACATCCTACTACTAACTTGCCCTGAAAAAGAGGCGCAGAGTCCTAACTCCTAAGTATTATTTTGCTTCAAGGAAATCGTTTCTTCTTCCACGGCATTCTTCCAACTACAATGAGATAGATCCTCCTTGAAAGATTTAAGAATCAGAATAGATGGCTAGGCAGCAACAAACGAGAAGCAGGGAGGGGATAAGTGATAATCAGAATCTTAATTAATATTGGATCTCTTACCTTCTAGGCAATGAGAAGATCTAAATGTGTGGTAGAGAGTTAGAATGACTGAGAACTGGTGGCAGGTGAACAATTGGTGAAACAGCTGAGCAAGATGGATCAGGCTTTGCATTTTGGCGATGATCTTAAATTTTTAAATGAGGTTGAGATAGATGCTCAGTAAAGTAGGAATAGGTGGTGATTATTCAGACTGGGAGAATTAAGATGAGGAATTAGGGGAGGAAGAGCATTAGCATAATAGCATGATTAGTTACAAAGAGAGGTTTAGAAGCTTATTGGGAGGGAGGGAGGGAGGGAGGTGTGTGTCAATGTCAACTTAAAGAAAGTAACATCCCTACATTTAAAGAAACAATGCAGAACTGGACTAAAATATTGGTATCCTTCTGAGTATAAGCGTAGGCCAAGATGATGCACTTATAACTGCATTAGGTTCATACTTGTCTCCACCTATTACAAGTTGTTGGACATCAATTTAAATTGAAAACAAAGAAAATAAAGTGCAGAAGACAAAGAAAGGCAAGTAGGTTGCACTGTTCCTATGCCCTCTGCTGAGGTTACATTAGGTGAAGATGACAAAGACTGGAGATGAGAAGAAGATATAAGATATACCTAACATCTGATCAGTGATCGTGGAGTCGATAACCATGGTCAAGAAGTAGAAGAAGAAGATAAAAAAAGGGGCACCTTCCTGATGCAGAGATGAAATAGGAAGAGAAGACTTAAGATGCTTTATACTGAATGAAAGAATTTAAGATATTGTCCTCGGACACAACTCAACAGGTGAAGACAATGGTGAAGGGTCTCAATGCATTGGAAAATTGAGGTGGTCTCTCACCTTGATCCCTACACATCCCTCTAGTATGGTTGTATTTCCACAATGAGGCTATTAACGATGTGAAACTCTACCACGACCCCCTCGGCCATTACACAAGCTACCTCTGAGACAATCATTGGAACTACCACTACCTTTACAACCACTGAAGGTATTGTACTGATCAATTCTGCGTTTTGGAGTCTGCTGTGTGACTAGAGCAACGCAATCAAGATAGAAGCACTAGCACTCTGAAAACTATCGCAAGAGGTGACACGCAATACTCTGGAATATGCTTTTGCAAGAGATAGTTCGGCACCAGCTAAAATAGAAGATCAAACTGAACTAAACTCAAGTCTCAAGCTAGTTAAATATTTCATCACAACTATATGTTACTGTTGCTATTGCATTTTTCCAACATCATCAATGATAGGTAGAACAACTCTTCACAAACCTGTTTGGGTTCAAAAAATTAATCCCTATGTTTAGCTCCTGCAACTATTTATATGAATAAAATGTGCTGATACCTTGACATAAATGCTATCAACGACTGTAACAAAAGATTTATTAATGATTCTTATCGAGCAACATATGTGTAATACATTTTCATGATCACAAAGTGTGCTGTGTAAATTAAACTAAAAAGTTGTTGATCTGAATTGTTTATTTGTAGCTGTTGACTTCACTACTGGTGATGAGCCATGGCCTATTTTTAAGTTGCAAAAGGAGTTCAATGCCCCGGGCAAATCACCACCGCTTTCCACGTCAGTATTTCATTTTCTCTTTATTAGTGTAACTTGTTAATCATTGCAGTTTGATGATGCTCATTATGTTTCTTAGTTCAGTGAATTTTATACTGGTTGGCTTACTCACTGGGGAGAGAATATTGCAAAAACAGATGCTCATTTTACCGCAGCTGCCCTGGAAATGATTTTGTCAAGGAATGGGTCTGCTGTGCTCTATGTATGTTCTGAAGTATACTAGTTTTTGCAGGTTGTGTGTCATTGTCTTACATATGCTTTTCTAATTTCTAGATGGCACATGGTGGTACAAACTTTGGATTTTATAGTGGCGCTAACACGGGGGCAAACAGGTCTGACTACAAGCCTGATCTTACTTCGTATGATTATGTGAGTAAGATTCCCTTGTTTATTTTAAATTCTGCACTGAACTTAGTAAGTATCCCACTTATTTGGTTCATCATCGTTATCAAGGTGATGCCTTCGTCTTTCAGGATGCACCTATTAAGGAATCTGGTGATGTGGACAACGCAAAGTTCATTGGTTTGTATTGAGTTCTTTTTGATCTCTACTTTTTGGTGCTGTTATGTGTTCATGTGTGAATTTTGTTATTTTTACGAAAGCCGCCTCATTATCTTAAAGTGGAAGTTTGTTTTGATTTTGGAGGTATTTTAGAGGCTTCTTACCTGTAGTTTTCTTTCAATATGCATTCCAAAGTTGGTCATGACTTGAAAAATTGGGACAAATTTCAGAGACTTGCAGGGTGATGTTTAAGCGAAAAATTCAGTAATATTGTGGAAGTCTGACAAAGTTCCAGACTTAAGTCTCTAAGCATTAAATATTGCTATAGTCACTAAATGGGGTTGCTTTTTTTTTCTTTTTTTGGCTGGGGACTGGGGCTGTTTCTGCTTAGAGCATCACTTATGACATGTTCAATTAACATTCTTTCCCCCTAATTTTTGGCCTCCAATGGAATGGCTAAAGTGGCCTCTTACTTTTATCACTCTTAGTTTTTGTTAAGTGACTCACTAAATCTAGAGAGTTGCTTAACCAACCAAGGGAGAGAGATGGAGATATGAGATGAGACATAAGGTTAGATAATGGGGTCCATTTGTACATTTTTAAAACTTTCATTTGTTTTAACACACTTTTGGCTAGCCCATTGAAGCATCCAATGTAAGTCAACATTTAGCACACAAAATTGGGACCCATTTTTGCTTGTGTATACTTTAAAACACATTTAGCACAATTTTTTGTTTAGTGCATTGGAGATGCTCTTAGTATGCAGAAGCTTCTATTGCATTATCTTCTATAGTAAAAATTTATTGATTTGATGAGGAGATCCCCAAGAAGACGATGATTTCACTATTGCTGTACTGTGTAGTGTTTGGAATATATCTTGCAGCGACAAGTTTGAGAGACTAACCTGGGTTTATACTAATTGCTCGTACACAACAAACTTTGCTAGCTGACTTCTTTATAGTGATCCACCATTTATTATTCTCTTCAATGTCTAACCAGTTGAAAGAAAATAGACAAAGGATATTCCATATGCATCAAGGAGGGAGCTTGATGTATGTAGCGGACTATATATTAGTTTTGTAGTTGGCATGTTGGGAAGATATCAAGATAATCCTGGGATAGAGCATTGGAAAATAGTGAAGAATATTATGAGATATATTCAGCGAACTAAAAATTATGTGCTCGATTGTAGAAGATCAGATCGTTTGGACGTGATCGGATACTCGGACTCAGATTTATTCGTTGTCCCAATAGAGAAAGTCAATATCACTGGTTCTACAGGCTACCTTTAACACTATATCTAATATCAGGATGTTTTGACAATGATGATATCAAAGCCTTGTGCATACTATTTCGTGTCAGTTACGTAATCCTAGTTTGTCAATCTCTCTTTCAAGGGCCATAAGTTCAGAGAAACTACACTTTACCATGACTTTCCTCACTATCTCAACTCATAGTAATCTCCTTGCTGGTTAAATCACATCTTTTTATGATGATATTTTTAAATTTCTTCCAACTTATTATTGACTATAATAAATAATCTGCTTATGAATACGGTAATGCATTCAGCTCTGCGGACGGTTATAAACAAATACAGTGCAGCATCTCTTCCTTCAGTTCCTTCCAATAATGAAAAGACAGGATATGGACACATCCAGCTACAGAAAACTGCATTTTTGTTTGATACATTGAACATTGAAGATGCTACTGATGTGTCTAAATCTAAAAGCCCAATTTCAATGGAGTCTGCTGGCCAGGTACACGACTTTCATGGTCTGTTGCTTGTGAAGTTGATTGTCTCTGGTTGTTCCTAACAGTGAAAGTGGTTGGCTTATTCTGCTGAACTTGAATGTGTTTTCTGTTCAGATGTTTG
>BRYF01000023.1:7561087-7566087 GCA_030159135.1 Actinidia polygama | reverse complement strand
TCAATGTGTTGCCTCAAGAGCCTGGCACATGGCTACCAGATACTTGGAAATGGTGGCATGGTGGTGCTATAACACACCATGTGGGTAAATGGGCCCATGTACCTACATTCTCATTCATATGATACGTAATTATGTTCTAAAGTTCCTCACTTTTCTATATTGCACTTCTTATTTCCTTCTTTCAAAATCTATATGATGCATATTGCTTTATTATTAATAATATTTTTTCTTTTACAGGGTATTCTGTCTTCTGTTTATCTAGATGGAGAACTTCTGCATGGCTGGAAAATGTTCTCAGTTCCTTTTCAGAACTTAAATGACAAGCAGAAAGGCAATCCTATTATTCAGAGTGCATATTTGGACATCATTAAGTCTTCTGCTGACAAAAAGATGGAAGATATCTCTGGTATGTTCTGTATTCTACTCAAAATACAAAGAGCTGACTAATGGGTGTTGTTTTTTCTCCAATTGAAGTTCCTGATCCATTTTTTGGTTTCCATGGTGAACGTTTCTTGCTCTTATTTACCTGATTTTGCAATAATGTGTTGATCAATGATTACATGAACAGGTAATAGATAACACACTGGTAATCAGCATTTGATCTCTGTTTATTTGTGTATTTGCATGCGTGCAGACAACTCTTCAGAAGAACCAGCTTTCTTTGCTGGTTATTTTACGGTTGATAAAGTGAGCCAGCTTAAGGATACATTCATATCATTCAGGGGATGGGGTAAAGGGATTGCATTTGTCAATGAATTTAATATTGGAAGATTTTGGCCGGTAAAATAGTGCTTGCGGTTTTAGTTTTTTTCTTTTGTCATTTTGTCAGTGTCTTGATTATTTCTTCAAAACAAGCTTTAAAATGCTCCTTTTGCAGTCATTAGGACCACAATGCAGCCTTTATGTTCCTGCTCCAATCCTTCGACATGGGGAAAATGTTGTGGTATAAGTTTCCAAATGGCATACTTCTCTTTTTCACTTTTGAAGAGTTCTTTGTTACATGTGATTTTTTTAATATATTTATTATAAGATTATCAGATGGGAAGAGAGAAGAAGACAGAAATATTTGGTTACTACTGAAACTTCTAACCCGTCCTCTAGATACTGTTAGCCCATATTAACATAGGTTCAATGCTCTTAAATGATACAGCTACGCATTTCAGTTTGTTCTTAATTAGATTTACTAGATTAACTGTGATTTAATTCACTAGACGTTTTGTTTTGATTCCATATTGTTTACGGTTTCTCAGGTTATACTCGAGTTAGATTCTCCAAATCCTGAGCTTTTGGTTACCTCTGTTGATCAGCCAGTCTTCACATGCGGTTCAAGTAGTTCAAAGGTGCATCAGCTTTGAAAGCATTGACATTGCATCTTCTGGGCAATTCATAAACACAAAAGAGTTAGGACGATCCAGCTGGCTAGAGCTCAAGGTCCTGCATCATATTTTTTGCTGAAGTGCTGGACTTCCTGGCATCTACAAATCTTCAGCATATGGGAGTGTATACTGCAGACTAGGGTTTTAAATCACGGTATCGGGTCAAACAATAGGTCCGTTTTGACCTTATTTTCTGTCCTAAGGTTCTGGGTTGGACCAGATATTTTAAAACCTGGGCTTTTAACGGAATCCGAACGAGAAAACTGCATATTTGAGTGCTAGAACCACAACCACCACGTCAAAAGAAAACAAAAATTTGTATTCTTATTTTGGAGAGAGAGAAAGCCTTTGATGCCATTTACTCTTTCCATATTGAAAATCACAATGGTTTTGTGTAAACCGATTGAATAGCATCATTCGAACTACATTTTACATGGCATCTACATAGGTCTCGAATATGGCGTTAGTTGGTAAGATACTCAAGTGCAGGGATTTATATATTGACGTTACCTCCGGGGATATATATACATTTTTTTCCCTAGGATAAATAAACATGTACCCATATAACAGATTAAAAGGAACAAAAAAAATTCAAATTTGGGTGCCGAAGTTTGTGGCAATTGAGCTAGCAGGCCATTAACAGTCATTATATTAGGTGGACAAATAGTTCTCTAACATTGTGTGGACACAACGCAAGCGGATTAGTAACAGTGGCCTAGGAATTGCATGAGGACCAATTGCTAGTTGCCATAGCTCAAGAGCTGAACTCAAATTTCTTGATAACTGGCGATGGAATCAATCGATAAGTTCAAAAATCCCTCTATTTCAATTTCCCATGAAAGATCAATGATTTTTTACCAACACATACCCATGAGCAGAAGTAATATCTATTTGGTAAGAACACAAACTTGAAATCTCTATTTTATGATGTCATCCAGAACACTTTGACCTCTCAAATTGGGGTCATGCACGACGCATCCTTAGGCTTCGCATGCCAAGTAAATTACAGTTATTTATTTTTCTCACCCTACAACTATCAGAATAAACATTCAGTATCCCCAGTAAGCTCACTGGGCTGCTTTTATCAACCAGCTGTGTGGAAAAAAATCACTTTGAAGATTGCATAGAAGAATACTTCTCATCCTGTTTGGACCCCGAGATAGCTGCAGCCTGCAGTTGCTGCTGCAGTCATGGCAGCAGCTGCTGCACCCATTTTCACACCACCTGCTGCCTTCGTAGCACCAGTGACTTCCGCAAACACATCTACACGTCCTACAAGCATGGCCCTCAGGGCAACTGTTGGTTTTATTGTCATATCTTACGGTGCCTGAAATCAGGCGAATTGCAAAATAAACAGACGACTAAATAAGAATGCTAAAAAACAGATGTCAGCTCAAAATAAACTAGTTATGAAATGCAAGGAAAACAGCATATCTTTAGCCAGAACCACTCATGCAACCAGTGCTTGGAATTAACTGCTAACAAAAACAGAAAAGGACAGGCTGTGTGCCTAACAAGGAAAACGGTCAATTTTGCCAAGCAACAAGTACACTCATCAATGTCAAAAGAGTTGGTGATTTCATCATTACGACCAGCCTCATTAGAACAGAGGCCGTCAAAATTCCAAAACGCTTATAGTTCCCACAAAATGGTAAATCAGAGAGGTAGGGAAAAGAAGATTTCCGTCATTATTAACAGTGTCTTTTTTCCTACAAGTATATCAAGTTTAATAAAAATGGCATCAAAGAGGGAAGCCGTTCTACTAGCTCTAGATTCCGATGCAAAATGATGGATATCGGCCAGTTCTTGTTAGAATTGGCACAATTACCACAGAAACTGTGGCCTAACAGCTGCTTTACCTTCGTTTTACATTATCTATCTTATTCCTACAGCTTTGGGAAATCTTTATGTCCACTACAAGCTATGGAAAGACAAATTCAACCAATTGCTAAAAGCCAACACCGAATATGACCCATCATTATTCAAATATTGACCCAATAATGGTTCGCCTAAGATTCCAATAATGAGGTGTGTCAGTTTAATCAGCTAAGTCTCATCGTGTGAAGAAAACCAGGGCACGTGTTATCCACGTAACAATTCATCCCAACAATGAACAATCACTTAAACATCCAGGTGGAACACTAATGGAATCCAATTTTATCTTTGGTCATAATAAGGTCATACAAAGTGCACAAGGCTCCCACTCACAGTAGTGTTTTACAAGAGATTGTAGATAGGCAGGCTTTACCCTCCTTGTTTGTGGAGTGGCTGATTCACGTTACTCAAACCCGCACCACATGTTGAGGGCTGGTAATGCTTACAATTGAGCCAGGCTAGGACCAATGGATTAACTTAAGATACACACAAAAGTATTAAGCATAGCAATTCACCTGACAATAATATATGGAGATACAACAGAATTAAACATCAAGTCTGACCAAACCTCGAAGACTTAACCTCACATTTTTTTCCAGAATGATCAACTGTCAAAGATGTGAGGGGAGCAAAATGAAGATTGAGGGGAGCAGAATGCTTTCCAATTAGTTGTTAATTAGAAGTCAGAACCACAATTTCCAAGGGGAGAAGAAACAGGAAATGGCGATGGAAATAGGACTCTGAAACGTGTAACGGAAGAGAAAAATGAATGGAATTGTGAAAGAAATTTAATATTCGCCTTGGAAAACCGGTGTAAAACACAAATAAACTTTCACGTGGTATATTAAACTATGAGTATTAGGCACTGACTAAAGAATTTGCAAGAAAGAACTTGTACTGTAGTTGAATAAGAAAAAGCTATTAGAGTACAGAAACTCATAAGGTTTCAAAACAGTCTCCAAGAGTTTTTGAAAATCTTCTCATGAGTTGTTGTAACATATTTTTGAAATCACATTGCAACAGTTTCCCTCAACTTTTCTTTGAAGTTTTGTCACAACATTCAAATGGGGTTTTAAGAACAGAGTTGTCCCTCTCAAAAACAAGTTTCCTTGCACAAACAATTTCCAATGAAATACCCAAAACAGTCAAGATTTTGTTACATTGTGAAGAAATGATTCCAACTCTCTCCCCTCCCCACCCCCCCAAAACCCTAGATTATGTAATTCAATGCTATCAATCAAAACCGTAAAATCGAGAACAAAAGAACCAGCATAAACAGAGAGAGAGAGAGAGAGAGAGAGAGAGAGGGTCACTTTTTCCCCTTCCCTCTCGGAAGTAGAAATGGGGGATTGAAATTTGAAAATGCGTAGTCGTCGAGTGGTGTGGTCAGAGAGTCCGCGAGAGTCAGAAGCGCAACGTCGTCGTTTTGAAATTTCAGAAAATACGACGACGTTTGGTTCTCATTCAGAGTGTCTCTTAATAAACGACGTAGTTTTTGCCTGAACGAAGTCAACTTATTTCAACTACTACTATGGAGAGAAAGGAGTGATTCTATTCGCACCCTCTTTTTCTCTCAGTACCCACACCAAAATCTACTTATTTATTCCAAATTTATCCATTCTATGAAGTTAAAAAAATACCCCCTTTCTCTATACCCAACCATATTTAGCTATTTTCAAAAACCAAGAGGGCCACCATGTTCGTCCATAGCCCTATGTGGCCATTCTCACTCTCAATTTGGAGAAGGTT
>BRYF01000023.1:7556087-7558587 GCA_030159135.1 Actinidia polygama | reverse complement strand
TTTTATGTAAATTCTTGTGCTCTCCTTCAGTTTAGATTTCACTTGCTACACTATATGTACAACACGTCCATCAAAATATTCACATAGTTGGGTTTTCCCTGGTTCGGGTCAGCTTTTTTTCATATCAGTATGATTTTAGTTCCAGAACAGCGTTGAATGTTGTGCTAACTCTAAAGACTAAAGAGTTACATTTTGCTAACTCTAAAAACTTTCAACTGTGGACTTTAGGCTATTCTATCCAGAACTAGTGGATTATGCCAGTATTTCATTTGTACAGTTGAAAGTTTTGCATAACTCCTGACTTCTAAATATGTTTTTTTCTCTGATGATAAGTAGCGGTCTAGTTTGTTAAATCTTATGTTTAGCATGATTGAGCTATACACGACTAGAGGAACACAAACTGAGGAATAAAAATCCAGGAAAAACGAATGAAAAGATTAATCTTTTTCTTTTGGCTGTCGAGCCTTTAGTGATATGTTGAGGAATGAAAAGCCTCTGTGAATGACATATTGACATTGGAAAGAAATCTTACTTGTTCATGCATGAATTAGCAACGTTTTGGGTGGTTTCTTTATGTCCTGAACTTTTCTCCCCAAATTGCAATTTTCTAGCCATAGTTTGATAAACAGGTTGTGTTTGGATCAAGGATTTGGTGAGAAAAGGTAGAGGATTCAACAGTCCCGAACAGTTGGATCCTCTCACTTTTCCATTTCCATTTCCATTTCCATTTCCTTTTCCCTCACTAAATCCCTGAGCCAAATGCAGCCACAGTTATTTGCTATATTATACTTCTCATTTTCATTGTTGGACTCTTTCATAATCTAAGTTTAGTACTTCAGTGGACATGTATGTTCCTAGTATTTTCCAATTAATTGGAAGTCCATAATTTTTCATTGATTTGGTGATACTCCTTCAATGGGTTGAAATTGTATAATTAATTGCAGCTCTTTGGGAAATTCAAATCAGTGTGTTGTTAAGTGGCATTCCATCCTTTAAACTTGTTGATTTCAACTCCTAAATCGCGCATGCTAACACTTTGTACAAATGTTCATCAAGATTTCCAAATAGTAGGATCTTTTCTGGTTCGGTCACATTTCAGGTCCAGAACTGCGTTAAATATTGTGCTATTTAAAGAGTGGCACATTTCAGGTCCAGAACTGCGTTAAATATTGTGCTATTTAAAGAGTGGCATTGCTTTAGAGGAATTATTGTGTGGAAGATATAGTGGGTTTTATGCACCACTATCCATAACTAGTGCATGATGCCATTATTCATTCACATATTTGAAAGCTCTACACATCCACCTACTTCAAACTCCTTTTTCTTTCAGATGATAAATGCTGGTCTAGTATGTTAAATCTTTATGCATACCATTGACTGAGTTATGCATTGCTGGTTCTGATGTTCCGAAACTCTGAACACAGCAGTATTCATATTTTCTCCTACTAGAGTATGTAAAATTAGAGTGCCCATACGAAAAGTAGAAGTTGGCTTCAGTTATTCAAATTTCTTGATGAAAAATTGCTCTGCTTTCCTAGATCATGCATATTTACGAGACACAAGAGGGTTAGAGCATCCATTTCTCGGTTACGTTTGTTTTGTTATAAACAGGTCACCAGACATGACAGGATTAGAAATTTGATGAATCTCTTGGACTTGTGATAACAGTAATCATTTTGTTGTCCATGGCGAGTTTATTTATGAGCTGGTTGTTACTTCAATCGGGAAGGTTTTACTCTACGTTCCATGAACGTTCCAGTACGAGGAACGGGAACACTACAAGCCTTAAATCATGATATGATAGGGTAGGCTTCTATAGGTTATACCATTAGAATGGACTGCCTCCAAGTAATAAAAATCTAATAAAACATAAAAAAAAGTATTCATGTAAAATACCTTTCTAGATGTGTTGGGACCAATTTTTCTATATTTTCTCTTGCTATAACAATTCGTTTTTTTCTTCAAATGAAGATATTTAGGATATGAGGAAAACTTTGGGGTTCGCTTGGATTGCTAAATTCGCCTTTTAGGAATGGAATTGTCCCATGTTTCAGAATGTGCACTAGGGTATTAGCAATTTCTGGTAACTCAAGAGTCAATGACGCTTTTACTAAAGCTAGTTGCTAACATTGTTCTGATAGGCCGAGTTAGTTCTTCGGAAGTTCTGTTTGGTTTTATCAAAAAGTGAAGTCAAGTTATAAAGATTGGAGGTTCGCTTGATGATGCATCTTTCTATTTTGATAGCTGATCGTCTTACTAATCCAACGTTTCCCAGTAACGCATATCGGTTGACCTTTTTCATTATCTTGGATACGTTACGCTATTGCTTTTATCATTTCAATATTTTGATGACAGTAATTCGTCTTGATCTCCATGTCAAATCATTTCAGGTTGATGCTAATGTGATGAAATGCAAGGCAGCTTCTAGACCCTACCAATTTGGGACGAAAGTTGGGAGTTTCATCCTATATAGATTCTCTAGGGTTTGTTGAATTGATAG
>BRYF01000023.1:7538587-7551087 GCA_030159135.1 Actinidia polygama | reverse complement strand
GGGGAGCTCTCTTTTGCTTTTGATGTAGGCTTGTATGGCTTCTTGGGTTCTTTGCTTTGGGGGGATTGTGGAGAGCTGTCCAATCTGGTTAGAAAAGAAGATAAAAGTTTTAAAAAAGGGTGTTTGAAAGGAAGTTTCATATTGAAAATCTATTCAGAATGACTTGATAATGTTATTTTTCAAAATTATAAGCCACAATGAATTCTGTACAGAGTTTTTGTTTGTATGACACAAGCAGAGTTCAAGAAAATTTGTAGAACTGCAAGTAAAAGGGTGACTTGGGGCCCAATGGTAAGTCTAATTTACTTAGACTGTATTTGGATCAAGGATTGGTGGAGGGAAAAGAAAAATAAAGAAAAAGATTAAATCTGAACTATTGGATCCATTAGCTTTCCCCTTTGCTTTTCTTTTCATCCTTAATCCATCCAAACAAGCTCTTCGGAAATAGAGGCAATAATATGGGGCCGGGAATCTTTTGTATTGAAAACGCTCTTCCCTTATCCGAATGCTCTCATAGTCACGATTGGTAAAAAACTTGAAATGTGAAAATCGGAGCAACATCGTGCGGCTGATCAAAATACATTGGGACAGAAACAGAGGGATTTGGGGACAGAATTCTATGCTAAGGGATTGGGCTGTCTTTTTTTTTTTTTAATGTAGACTTCTTGTATGAACCATCCAAACCCACCATTTCAAAGACTAAACACATAATGATAACTCAAATTTTAGGTCGCAAGCCCAATAAGTAGAATGAAACTAACCTCAGCCGATAAAATCCCATGATTGCACCGAATGCTATCCTGGGACTGTCCAAACCCGCTGCTAGCCTCAATGTACACCCCAAACTTGGTGATTCCCACAGTCTGTATCAGTGACTGCTCCACAGGCTTATTCGTGGGGATGAAGATCGAGTTGAGGGGGTTGTCCGACATGCCTTTTCCAACAAACTCATTGTGAAGCATGACCGACAGGTTCAGTTTTTGAAGATCAGATTTGGGTCCAATGCCACTCAGAATTAGTAGCTGGGGACTGCCAATGGCTCCGGACGAGACTATTACTTCGCTCCCCCGACGCTTGGCAATAAATGCTTGATGTTTGTTGCCGTTTTCGTCTTTGAAGATCACTCCCACTGCTCTTGGTTTCTTCCCTGAATTGCACATTACCAAGTTCTGTTAGAACTGCCTCTTAACTGTTTTGAAAACTCTGTTCTAACAGAATTTCTATAGTTAGTTTTCAACGCAAATGATGTTTTGCTTTAAATTAAAGTGATATGATCAAGACTCGCCATATCATTTTGTATTTATTTTCGATAAGTTTTTTTTTTAAAATCATTTCTCAATTTGGTTCATAGATTCAGTGTGACATGTCATTTTCCAATAGATAACTTGTAATAGTTTAGAGATCAACTTGGGAAATCCTAAACTTTTCGTGAAACTTTACAGATACAAAATGTAACTATGAATACAAACGTTTTGAACATATACCTGTTGTATCAAAAACAATCTTCCCAACCGTGGCATGAACCAAAACATCAAGTTTTTCGAGGTTGGCGGAAGCAAGCAACTCAGCAGCTGTGTGCCGGTGACCAAACCTATCGAAAATGGTTCCACCAACCTTGGTTCCGTACAAGTGGTTGTACGTAAATCCGTTAAAGGGTGAGACCCCGACTTCCAAAAGGCCATCTATCATGGCCACCTGCCACGGGGCGAGGTTCGGACGATGAACAATTTGCTTCTCAACCCACGGGTATGATTCATTCACCAACTTTGCATCCCAACCTGCCTTTCTTACATACCTGCAAAACATATAGAATTAGTAATATAAAATTGTGATCAAACGATGAAAAATATTTATTAAACAAAAACCAGAACAGTTGGTTCAATTTGGTTCAGTCATACATTCAAGGCTTGCCCTTAGATTTTTTGGTCTCAAAGAAAACTTTTCTTATGTTGCCCTCTATACATTTTTAGAGACAAAAGGTGAATATAATAAAACTAACTATAGAACAAATAATTACAGTTATTCAAGAGGATGATTATTCTTCTCGAATTTTTAACTGCTAAAGTACTAATTAAGCTTGCATATTCAGTTTTCGTGTTGAAGAGGCAAGCCAAAAAAATTGTTTTCTGGGTTTTGTTTAAGATTGCCCTAACGATATTGTTAATATGCTCAAAATGAGACTAACACAATGTTTACGATTAAGCTTGTGATATTTCTATCACCAAATCATATCAATAACACAATGCTAGCTACCTATTTTTGTATCAGTCCCTAATTACCGTCTTCTGCGTGATTAATTCACAATTTTCACGAATTTTTATAATTTTTTCACTTATTTTAATGCATTTTCAAGAATAAGTAACTAGACTTGAATGACGGTGGTTGAGTGGTGGTGGTTATGGGACCATCCACTTCTACTACTAACAACATAGTCATAAAGACATACACATCCATGTGAATGTCCAAAAATCTCTCTCTCTCTCTGAGGTCCTCAATATGATAACCACTGAAAAGCCTAAAAATCTGCAATCATTCGAGTGGTCAACTTTTTCAATTTTTGATCATTTTTTTTTTACTTTTTTGGTTAGTCTGGATTAATGGAATTCAAAAAGTGCCCAAATTTTTTTTATTTTCAAAAAGCCACAAAACTAATCCTAAAAAAAATATATATACTACGAAAAAAATCACAAAATTAATCCTAAAAAAATGACCAAAAAAAATAAATAAATCCACTATAAACATAAATAATTAAAAAAAAAAAAAAACTCCAAACTAAGCCTTACGTCATTAGACAGAGATAGATGAGAGTTAGAGTTGTACCTTGTGCTTGCTCTAGTGTAGAAGCCAGCATTGATGCTTGTACCTCCACCCAAAACCCTAGCCCTAGAATTGATGACCCCATCCGTGGAGATGAAAAATTGGGCAGCAGATCTGGGTGAGGTGTCAGCAAGAGAGAGGTGGAAGTTCTTCAGGTAGGAGACATTGAGGTTGCCAAAGGGAACCCCTCCTCTCTCTAACAACAACACACTGAAGTTATGAGAGAGAGTGGTGGCCAGAGGGCACCCAGCTGTGCCACCACCCACTATGATGTAGTCATAGGCCTTGTCACTCCCACTTTTTGATGAAATGGATGATGAAGATGATGGTGGTGATGTGAATGAGCTTGCTGGCTTTATGAATGGGTATTTGTTTTCCCACTTTTGTTTACCTGCATTGCAAGTTATAATTTTAAAAAAATACAATAATTATATGGGTTTAAATTAATAAATCTAAAATTAAAGTGGATAGTGTGATAAGCTCATACTTGAGAATGAATTTGGAATACATACTTTAAATTTTAAATTTTAAATATGAATGTAATTATGTTCAGATAAACAAATATTATCTACTTTTTTATTAATTCTTTTAATAGAACCCCGTTTAAAACAAGGGATTCAATGAACTAACCAATCAAGTGTGTAATATTCAATTAATTTTAAAGTCGGTAAATATAATTAATTGCAATCTTATAAGTACTTTATTGTATTCTATTAAAATAATGGTCATAAAGAATAGAAATTATGTCAGCAACGAACAGTTACTCTGTGAGTAACACACACCTTGGTACGAACCCATCTGTAAAAACTCTCATATGAGCTACACGCGAGATTCATATGTGAGAGAGTAGAGTTTGTGTAGGTGCGTGGTTCACTCACGCGATTGCTCGGCCTTGAATTTTGATAATAAACCCGGAAAGAATAATCACAAGAAGTATAAGCAAAGGCGAAAATATGAGCTCTTGTTCGACTCTCAAAAACCACAAAGGAAGAAAAAAATTCTTTAACATGTGCAAACTAATTTTCTTTAACTTTTCTTGATCACCATCACAGTAATGAGAGAGAGGGAGAGAGGGAGAGTAAAACAGAGAGTAAAGCGAAAGGGAACAAGGGCCCATTCACCCAAGGTCCAAGACCAAACAGAACGCAAGACGAAGTCCATTTGAATTTTGAACTACATTGGGAAAATTCTTACATTGCTTGCTCCGCCCAAAATATTTATGCGGAAAAAAAAAAGGAGAAAGAGAGAGAGAACCTTGACAGAAAGTGAGTGCATTGAGGCATAGAGATACATAGAGAAAGAGCTTCACTTTCTCTCTCCCCAAAACCAAAGCCATTGAGAATTCAGCAAATTAGCCTCACACTTGAACCAATTCCTCTTCACCTATACTTCACTTGGCTATCACTGGTTGGCCTTGTTCACTGTGTCACACACATCTCTAACCCCTAATTAATATATATACATATATTTGTTGAACTACACCTTGAACCCTTGCACTTTCACAAAATTCCATTTTCCACCTTTCACTTCCAATTTTGTTGCTTAGTCACTTATGCTCTAGGTTATGTGTCTTATGCCTCTTCCATTCATTTACTATTCAATTAAGTGATGGAGTGAGCCCAAATGGGTGGTCGGTGAACAAGGCCGAGCCTGTGGTGAGGGAGTTAAGCCAAGTACGTGCTAGCTTTGCTCAAGCGATCCCTTGGCTCGTTATCAACTAAATTTGCTTCCTCGGGTTTTCGATCAAGACCTCGTGCCCAGTTGCATCACATGTCATTGGCTTAACTAGGGATGACAATTCCGTTCAAACTCGATGGGGGCCTTGCTGAACCGGCCGTTTGTGTATGGATTTTATCTGATTTTTGCCCAATGGAGAAGTGTATGGTGGAAGGAGTGAAATACTCGATTGAGTTTGAGTAGGGTAGGGTAAGGTTTGACTATCTCCATACATGATTACCTGAACTATACCCGAATTCAATTTATATATATATTATAAAGAGAGTTAGTATGATGAAGAATGTGATATATACACTTAGTTGAATTAATATTTTTTTTATAGTAATATGTGATATATGAACTAAATTGAGAATGATTTGTAATATGTGATGCATTAAAAAAGTTTTCTATGAAATAAGTTGGAATTTGATATATGAATATGTTAAATTTTGTATTTTGATGATTGAAATTTGATTTTTTTAAAAACATTCATGTATTGGGTATAACCGAAATATCCGATACCCGATTGAATTTGAATTTAGTAGCAATATTCAATACTTGTTGGGTATTGGGGATGGGATGGGGATGGGGTCCCCCGACCCATACTCAACCCGTTGCCATTCCTAGGCTTAACTGTCTCTAAACCCTCCCACCTGATAAATGAATCTGTTCAAGAGCATGGAGGAAGAACGGAAAAAGCTTGCTATAGCTTTTTATTGAACGACAAATGGACAGATGGTTCACATTGACACTTGACCAAAACTCTAATGGGTTGATTGACACAATTAGAAGTAAAAGGTGCAAGGGGATTTCGGTGAAAGTGCAGGGGTAAAAATGTAATCCACCCTAAATTATATACACCAAAATGAATGAATAAACAAATGTAGCAAATAATAACGTTAGTGAAAGGGCAACTCACAACTGGATTTAATTAAAGATGAGAGGAGGACATTTAATGGTGAAATCAGAAATTGAATGTTTATGGTTGGCGTTGCAATAAATGGCCGTCCGATCTATCCCGTGATCTGATCACGTCCGTCCATCAGTATGCAGACAGTTCACTTAATTATTAAAGAACCCCTGCATGCATTACAATCAGGAGGTGCGTGAACTTTATAAAGGACCAGCTTTATACATTTTGCAAGCATTTTTTTTATCAGTACGTTTTGCTTTTTGCATTATGGCTAATCTTGGTGAGTGCAATTACGCTACATTGTGCCCCACTTTCTATTTTTATATATTGTGTCATTTTTAATAGGTTCTTGCCATGGATGGACGAAGTATTTAATTCTTGAGGAGACTTGTGTATGTACAAAACTTAAAATTTGTTATCTACGTAGGAAACACAACATTTATTTTAATCTTTGGGTAGCGAACCTACATAATTTGAAAATATTAATAGCTAATTCTACTATAAAACTATTTTTTTTTTAAATCTTGGAGCAGCGGTCACTCCAACCGCTCCATTGGCTCCATCTTTGGTTCTTGCACCCTTAGAAGAATGGGACATAACATTGGATAAGAGGAACCCAACCCCCACAAACCATGTGGCATGACAGTGTTCCACTTGACATGTATTAACACTGAAATGTTCCACCAGTTTATGTCATTGCCATTCTCTCTCAATAGATTTTTGCATTCAAAGCACTCCAAAGAGTTCAAATTTCGACATGTTGGCCATGAACTAATCCTTGCATTTGACACAACCATTTTGAGTTATTGCTCTATGAGTATACCCAAAGTGTCAGAGATTGCAACCTAATTTAGGCCATATAAAGAATCTATTATCTCTACTTTTGTTTTCGGATCTAAAACTTAGCCTAGAAAAGTTTCAATTAATAATCCTAAGCGTCTTTAAGACTTGCCTTCAAGTAATACCAAGGTTTTCAACTGTGCTCCCATGTTTTACTCCTATTTTGCACACATTACTAAGGTAGGTTTTTTCTGTCCTCAACAAATCCATAACCAAACACAGCCTAACCGAAGGCCAATGTATGATATATAGATTGTCCACCATATGTGAATATTACCTTCACTTGTAATTCGTTGAAAAATCAAGGTCCATCGCTTTAGATCTCGCTTAAAACAGTGAATCCCACTTTTTTAACCAATCACAAATGAAGATAATATTCACACATTTTAATCGATCACCTACTTATCCACTGAGTAAACAAATTTACTCCATCTTCTTAAAACCCTATTTGAACAAATGTGTACTACATTAACCAAGGGAAGCTGTAGCTCCTATTCCCCTCAAATTATTATTTTTCTTTTTTCTCATTTCGTCCATCCCTACCCACCAAGTAGGAATTCCACTATTATAATAACCGAGATATGCCCAACTTTATATCACATGCAACTGTTTGAGGTCCATAACTTGCTTCCCTGGACCTTGAAAAATATCAATGCATGGACACCTACCTCAACCCAAGCACAACATAATTTGCAACTTAAAAAAATAAAAAAGAAGAAGAAAAAAAGGAAAGAAAAAGAAAGCGTCCGTCCAGCTTTAAATAGTATTATGATAATGTTGAATAGTTTGAAACATCCTATCAATTCCTAAGTTCGGCTAGTCTATACGGGGTTTTAATAAGCCCTCACTAGTGGACGGTGGGATTGGTCCTCCAAATTAGTCTGTACTTGGCCGGATACAGAGTTATGAAAAAAAATAGTATTATGATAATATGGTAGAAGAACAACAATGCAATACCTCTCCATGGGTCTTCGTAAAGCCTCAACTAACCAGTTCTCAAGACTAACTGAATAGTAGTTCTATTCTCTTCAATTCCTCAATAATGAAGAGATGGTTCAACACATTCTAACCAACAGATGGGTCCAGGCAGAAAAATAAGATTTATGTTCTATATTTCTCACTAAACTACCAAGATGCTCACTAATTCTGAAATAATTATCCCTTCAGCACAAACAAACACAGGCAGCCCTAGAATCAACTATTTAGGCTGTGCTTGGATCAAAGATTTGTGAAGGGGGAAACAAAAGAAGTGAAAAGGCTGAATTTTCTTTCGTTTCCCTATCATTTTCCTTAATAGGATAAAGCTCTTCACAAATCGAAGACCTGAACATAACCTTGAGGTAGGGCAGGGAAGGACCGTGTAATTCATTCTACATACCAGAAACCAAAGGACACCCTAAAAAGCTGATGTGGCACCCTAGACAAGAAAAAAGAAAAAGAAAACCAGTGCCTTCAGATGCTTGCCATTACAGTTAAAAATGGAAGAACCATACGCATGTAAAGCAAAACACCAACACAATCAAACAGAAGAAAATGAGAAAATCGCACAGAAGAAAATCAAACAGAAGAAAATGAGAAAATCGCACTGCAAAGAGATTACTTACAGCACTTTTTCATGTATTGAGGGACTTCAGTAGTCGGTCCCATTTTCCGATTAAGGTACCTCAAATGAAGTACTCCTAAAGCTTTTTGATGCTAATGCATGATTCCTCTGAGGCTCAGTTGTTGTAGGGTTTTGTCCCTCCTCTAGCTAGTCTTCTAAAAAGGCTCATGGCAATGGGAAGGAACTTGGTAGACAGAGAGAGAAGCCCAGGAAGCTGAAATCATGAAAAATCAAGACACAAGCCCTTTTAAAATCCTAAACAGTTCATTATAGTAAAATTCCTTGCACAGATATGACAAAGGATTAATTACTAGTGGCCACCAGAAGAATTTAACTGTTTCCATATGTTAACTTCAACATATAATAAATTCTCTATAAGTTCAATTCGCTTGAGCCATTAGCAATACGGAATAAATCACATGAAAATAAGCATAGACACGTGTTAAGGAAACTACAGTCATGAATTTACTTTAATTTGACGACAACCAAAAAAAATAAAATTCACAAAAGGTTTAAGAACTACATCAAGAACAGGAGTTTTATGACTTCTTTGTCCAACAAACTAGTGTTGCGCCGTTGACCCACACCAATAATATATTTGGAACGCAAATAAGCAAAAAGATAGTTTGACACTCACAGCTCTTGCAGAATTTAACCGAGATGTCAAGCTGCACTCACAGGGCTTTTGCATGTAGAAAAACTGCAAAAAATACACCTAGATACAAAGTATTCCTGCCATAAAGAAATACCAATATGTAAAATTCAATAGTAAACTAAAGGGAAAGGCAAAACTGCTAAAAAGACCTATGCAAGTATATTTTATCGGACCTCAAAGAGCAGACAAGTTTTATGTAGGAAGTTGTCAAATGGTACACATTCATCACTATTCCATATAGTTAATTAGTTACTAAAACCCATCAAAATCTCAACTCATATAAAAGCTCAGGCTCGTGCAAATTATACCGGCAAGAGAAATATTTGAGCCAAGCCAGAAATATGGACCAAGGGGATAACAGCCAAACAGAATCTCAACCCAAAAAAGGGGAAAAAAACAAAGCTCGAGAGGGCTAGTTATACCAGCAAGAGAACTATTTAGTCCAAAATGCGGGCTATGGACTGAGGGGATAGCAGCCTAACAGAAATCCAACCCGACTTAATATATACATGCATTTGTTGTGTGACCACACATGAGAGTAAGAGAGAGATAAATGAACAAGCATGAAGTACTCAATCACAGTATGTGCCATAGAGTAGAGTAGTTATTAGACAATATGAATGTCAAGGTAAAATTAGAACTTCAGCACTATACCTTACTCTGTCTTGTGACAAATTATTGGTATCGGAAATACATCGTGTCAAAACGAATCAGAAACACAGTTGTGATTTCACTAAGGCATGATCTACCATGTCAAAAATGAATGGAAAATATGATTGTGTATTGAGCAACAGCAATGCCTAGAACAAGAAATATCATTCACAACAGAAATAGTAACAGGGGTAGATATGTTTAAACCATAACAATCTATCCAGTTGATGGCAACACTCACATTCTTCTACCCAACAAAATCTTCATCCTTTAATAACAAGATCTCAACATAATCACAGCTTAAACCAGATAATTAAGCAGTTACAACTTGTCAACTCTTGCCAAGTGCTCGTGGATAGTGGGTCGTCTGTCGTTGTCCTCAATATTATCAGAACCATCATCCAATCGGATTACTGCCATAACAGAAAGAAGCTTCAAATTCCGAAAAATACAATATATTACATAAATGTAATCACGAAGATAATATGAAGAAAACCACCACCAAATACGTATGTTAACTTCATATTCAAATTAAACAGAGAATCTATTATTTCAGAGCAATTCTTACTTACCACATTAAGACTATAACTGGAAAGTGGACACCAGTGGCAATGGATTGATCGGAAGAATGGGGTGGAAGGTGGGTAACCGGGAAGAGAGAGAGGGTCGGCGGGGTGGCGGAGGGCAGGGGAAAGGGGTCGGAGGGGGAGGGTTTGGGGACTCGGGAGCCATGGTGGTGGTGGTGGTGGTGGTGGTGGCGGCGGCGCCGGAGGAGGGTGGGTGGCCAGCGGCCTGAGATGGTGGCGTGGAGATTCTTTAGAGTTCTAGGGCTTTTGATAATTTTATTTAAGGGCAGAGGTGTGATAAAAAAAAGGTAAAATACACTGAGCTTCCCTGTGGTTTTCCCTTAATACAACCATCCCTGATCTATGATAAATTACATTGTCGCGCCCATATCAGAGTTTGTCTCCTAATTTGAGTTAACAGAACCTTGGCGGTTAAAAGAAAACTACAGTATTATCTTATTGCCTTTTTCTTTTCTTTTACCCTCTCCTTCCACTCTCTCTCTCTCCTCCCACTCAAACCCCATCTCGCCAACCCCCACATAGCAACTAAAATTCGCTCACCAGCAGCCATCATAGCCGCGCAACAACCGGCCAATAAATCCCCAACAAGGTTTAGCCTAAGTGATAAAGGGCGACACCTTTTCAAGACTTCGGTCTTGAGTTCGAGTCTCACCAGCCTCAGGCATAAGGCGTAATGGCAAATGCCTAGAGTCCAGAATGCGAACTAACACTCGGAGGTTCCGCTTTCGATTCATGACTGTTGCGCTGCATATCCGCATTTACATCATGTGATGTGAAGGACTAGCTTCTGCTGGTTACAGAGATTAGTCTCGTTGGACTTAAAGACCGCCTAAGACACTATGTAGTTAATAATAAAAAAAAAAACTTTCCTTCTCTCACAAGCTCTGCAGCCCCACCAAACCCCCATAACGCATCCCATTGCCACCACGCGCCAAACTACCCCATAAATAAACCCATGATAGGCATCCATTTTCCAGAGAAATAGAGAGACAACAACGCTGTAAAATCCACCCCTACTACCTCCCAACCCCACCCAAAACCACTACCCACTAACAATAGCCATCACCTGCCTTGGCATATTATTCGGAATTACAAGCCCTAGTAACGACCAGAAAAGCCTTGAACACTAGAAAATTCCAACAGAATACTCCTCTCTCTCTCTCTCTCTCTCTCTCTCTCTATATATATATATATATATATATATATAAACTTATTTTTGGGAAGGGTGTGATCTATAGCTGAATGTTTTTGAGCTGAAAAGGAAGATTATCATCCGTAGGAAAGACAGAGAGATTGATGATGCCCAATTTCATCACCAATTTATTTCCTAATCCAATTTCATCACCCACCTATAAGTTAATCCTACAAATGTTCTGAATCAAACGGTGAGTAGTTAGTGGGAAGCGGCGGTGCCCATGTTGTAGGCACACGCCACAACACCAGTGTGTTGGCCATTGTGGTGAGTAGTTAGTGGCGCTGGTGTGTAGGAGTTCAATGTTCCGAACACCACCGCATAAATTAAATTTTACTATTCAATAATTTGCTTATCAAAGCAATAATAATTTTAATAATTCTTAGATCAGGATACACAAATTAATTTTCTCAAATATTTAACAACACAAAAGGGGTATTTGGGTAATTTTGTGTAGTAAAAATTAAAATATTATAATTAAAGAAGAAAAAAAATGTAAAAATTGCTAAACTAATTTATTTTCGCTTTTAAATATTCTCTTTGTATCAGTACTATTATTTTATTTTAGAATCCCAAAATAAATTTTCAAGTCAAAAAATTAATATATATATATATATATATATATATATATATATATATAACTTTGTTCTTTTATTATTATTTAATTAGATTTTCAATTAAAATATAAAAATAAAATGCAATGATCGTGTCTTTTAAAAAAATTATCTCATTAAGAGAGTAATTAGCATTTATGAGTTCGGTTACAACAAACGTCATTGAAGAGCGAGGCGTTAACACGAGGGGGCAGTGTCACAGGCGGGAAAGCGGAAGCAGAGGAGAGAGAGAGAAGAGGAAGAAGAAGATGAAGGACAGAGGGGGAAAGGGGCAGCCATCGGTGGACGAACGGTACACTCAGTGGAAGTCTCTCGTCCCCGTTCTCTACGACTGGTTGGCCAACCACAACCTCGTTTGGCCCTCTCTTTCTTGCCGGTCCGTACTCTCTCTCTCTCTCTCTCACTCACTCACTCACTCTGTATCTCGATTTTAGGTTTTTTTTGGTGATTTGATTAGTTACGTCTAGAAGTTGATGAGTTGATCCGTTGTCACTATCTATTAGAAACGGGAGGAAAGATGTTTTTAAAACGGTGAGAAACGTGAGATTTGGTACCTCAATCGAAGCACAACGAGGAGCTCGAAGGAGCAACTCACCAGAAACCCTACCTTTTGGGGGGGTTTACTTTTTGATTTGTTCTTTTTGGTAGAGTTGTACTACATACCCATCTTCAAGCCACATAAAAATGTCCAGAAATTGCAGTGCATGGATCAGATTAACATTGGCCATCTCCCACATACCAAGGTTGAACCTACACTGCAAATTTGTTTCCTGGATATTTTTTTGTGGTTCAATTCTGGGTGTAGACTTGCTGACTATTGTAAATGCGTGCTTGTTTATTTTTTTGGTTTAAATAGTAGGTTTTCTATTGGCTTGATAGAGTCATCTCTCTCTACATCTCGCGCAGCAAGTA
>BRYF01000023.1:7508587-7511087 GCA_030159135.1 Actinidia polygama | reverse complement strand
ACTAACAAACCACTGCATCATGAATTGTAGTGTCTACCTTTTGTTTCTGTGAGAAATGATGGTACCCTAGTAGTCCTGTCTTCAGAGAGAGAAAAAAGAAGGGAAAAAAATGTATTTGAAGTTCGGTGAGGTGACTAGAAATATCTCGCTAGCTAACCGTTCATACTTTACGCATCTTAAACTGAGGTGGTAATTGTGTTTGTGCAGATATGGCGGATGATTGACTTGATTTACAGGCCGGAAGAGGAGGTCATTGCCGAGCTGGATAAATTCAAATCTCACATACTTGCCTGTGTTTGATGATGCCTCTTGAAAGGAACCTTCTGTTATCTTTACTTGTGAATTGTTTAACACCGAGAAGCCAATGATCAACAATAGTGTTCTCTTCCGTGTTATGGATGTTTCATCGATGAGATATGCCACTTTGAACCTTTGTTTTGCTGTCTTTTTAAGTCAGTCTGCCTCCATGGATTTTCACCTGGAGGGGAGAAGGAGAAATGGCAAAACTTATTTGTGCAGCTTTTGAGCTTTTATTTAAAGAAAAGCTGTTTTGACAAAACTTGTTTGGGCAACTTTTGAGGTTTTAGCTAAAGAAAAGCTATTTTTTGTGTTTGGCAAAACTTATTTGAAGCAACTTAGCTTAGCTTAGCTTAGCTTACTGCTTCTAGTAAATTAGTTGATGGCCAAAAGAGTTTTTCCTTTTTCTCGAAGCATTACAATGCAGTTTCTGCTAGTTTCGATGGTGGGCTCTAATTCATAAATAAAAGACTCAAATGTTCATACTATTTTTGAATAATTACAGTCATTTCGTCATAAGTAAGCATTATTATTCTGTATTAAATAAATAAAAAGCAACTTGAACACTTGCTGACAAATACGACGCAACTTCTTAAATTTTAATATTTTTGACAAATAAAAAAAACTACATTGTTAATATTACACTCATATCTCTCTCAAACTTATCGAGGAAACATTGTTAATTTTGAGTATTCTTTTACCATACTGGATTATTCCCTTATTAAGCCCTCAGTTTGAGATAGTTTTTTTTTTAATTATTTTTTTCATTTTTAATAAATTATTTTTATCGTTTGATTAAAATATTATATTTTTGGAGTACCATTTAATGAGATGAATTTAAAAATATAAAAAAAAAATTATCTAATTTAAAAAAATCTTTAAAGATCAAAATAAACCAATTTTACTTGACTAATTAACTAATTTTTTATTTTTTTAAAAATCTAAATAAAAAAAATTATATTTTAAGATTTCTCTAGTCCATAAGAACCAAAAAAGTATTAAAAAAAATTAAATAAAAAAATCTAAAAAAAACAACCGAAGCCCCCATCGGTGCTAAACACCATAACGCATAAATGAAGCGATCCTCTTTACCCTTTTAATTGTGGTGCTACTATTTGCAATCTGATTCCTTCACATACCCATTAATCTGGGTTGATTTGTTCAATTGTGGTGGCGTGGGCTAGAAGTGGTGGTTGGTTAGTTGCTTGGAATCTCTCTCTCTCTCTCTCCAAACCCAATATACGCAAAGACACAATCGGCTGTTCAGAACCTATTCATGGCCAAAGTTGAGCAACCAAATGCCAACATCACCACCACCGATCATTCCGAAAACCTTAACACCTTCATCAATTTAATCGAAATCAAAGATTAAAATTTTGTTTCGTTTCCAATGAAACAGTCAAAACTTTCCGTTTCTCCAACCACCGAAGCGAAACATCAATGGAATTCTAAAATTCCATCGTTTCCAACGAAACAAGATTGTTTCTCTGTGTTTCCTACGAAACGACTAATGTTTCTATCAAAACAAAGATATATGTCGAAACGTTTTCATCTAAGGCAAATTATGAGACATGGTATTGCAATTACTTGAGTTATTGTCGATATATATAAAACACATATCATGTATCTCCTGACCCAGTTTATGTATCTACTCGACACTCCACTACTGGTTGGATGTAATATATTGGTATGATATATGTTGCTTATTTATCATATTAACTTAGTGTGTATTTATATTTAGATGTTGTTATATAAAAACTTGACATGTTTGCTTATTTTATTGTCTATATGCGTTATCACTTATTAGTTACTATTCAATTTTATTTATGTTTCTATAGTTCCAATGAATATATACCCCTTAAATATGTTCCATTATTATCATATTAGCATTAAAATTATATATTAATGGAAATTAAGTTATGTTTTCAAATGTTTTTTATTTTTTCTTTATTTCCATCGTGTTTACGAAACGTTTCCGTTTTCGAGCCCACCGAAACGACCATTCAAAACGAAATTTTGATCCTTGATCGAAACCTAGTCACCAACGAATCCGTCCCCATTGTTGGCGCACAATCGACTGGCCATAGCCACCGCCACCGCCAGTATGCGTAAAGCACTCTCCCTCTCTTGGTTTTGATTGAACAAAGTGGTAAGGGAAGGTCGGTTTCGGTGGGGTTACAAGAGTTGATGCGGGCTTGATGGC
>BRYF01000023.1:7481087-7501087 GCA_030159135.1 Actinidia polygama | reverse complement strand
TATCATTTATACTATTCTGATTCTCTATATTAAGAATTTAAACCTACATTAACTTTTACTACTTTCGCGTTGTTTTATATTAACAAAACACTTGTAGCTCTAGAGGACAAACAAATCTTACTTTTGGGGTAAAATAAAAGGATAGAGAACAATAAAATGAATATTTCAAAGCATTATACAATAAAAAATGTGGGTAAATTACTTGCGACACTCTTTTTTTTATTTCAAAACGTGTGAACAATATGACCTCGTATTTTGTTCATATTCATAAAAATGAACAAAATATAATTGTTTATATTCGTAAAGATGAACAAAACACCACTGTTCATATTCGTGAAAATGAACATTTGTGTTATACTCATACGTGTAAATAAAGTATTTTTTTATCCTTGTAAATATGAACGAATCCAGATATTAGGCTGTCGGCAAGTCTTAAAACTTCGTTCATACTTATACGTGCCTTTAGTCATACTTGTAAGTATGAACAAAGTAGTTTTATTCATATTTGTAAGGGTGAACTATTACAAAGAAAAAAAAATGTGTAGAAGTGAACTGCGAAAAAAGTTTTGGATTCCATACACATCAATCAAAACAACTCCATACATAAGTGTATATTGGATTCTATACACATCAAACAAAAACAAGTAGTTTTTGGTCATGCTCACCGGCCAAAACAAAAACAACCATGACATTGAGTACGGGATAGGGTTTGGGAGTTTTGTTGGCGCATTGTGCGTCTGAGTTTGCGTCGAGTCAGTTGAATGATTAGAATTTTATTTGCAACATGAATTTTTTTTAGAAGAAAAGAAAATCTGGGCATATTGGGGTGCACTATGTTGTTGGATAGTTTTTGATTTATTAAAATCGGGTGATTTGTGTGGGTTATTTTTGTATTAAGAAAGTTTGTACTGAGATAAACTTATAAATTCAAAATGAGGATGGGGTGTACTTATTATGGGGGTGTCCTGAGACGACAGTGGTTTGCATTTAGAAGCTCCCGTATTTTTCCGGTGTGCAAAGACCAAAATAGTTTGCAACTTTCCATTTAGAAGCTCTTCTAACTCCACACCATTTTTACTTCCAGCGCCTCAAAATTGATTTTCTTAATTACAATTTTATCCCTTGATTTAATTTGCCGTCTAGGGCAAAAAACTAGTACAAAATCCAAACACCGAACTTCCTCTTCACACCCCCTCCCCGCCATCACCGCTACCCAAAGAAGCCTGTCAATAAGCCCTAGAAAACTAAATCAAATGTTCATATACGTGCATATAGATTCCATAGAGAGTTTGCTCAGGAACGAACCACAGCTGAAGATCAGTAGATGACAGATGCAATGCGTTCGAGCGTAGGCAACCGAACCGAACCGAACCAGAGCCGATTGTTCGGTTGAAGATCTCCGAAGCAAAGGAGACGACGAAGGGAAAATCGCGTTTCGGTGGCGGCGGCGGCGTTGATCTGGCGACAGGTTTTAGGGTTTCATTTTATTGACAATGGACTGGTTTAGGTTTTGGATACTGGAAGAAGAAGAAGAGTGTGAAGTTTTGTATCCAACAAAAGAAGAAGAAGAAGAAGATGAAGAAGGTGGAGGAGGAGGTGATAGTGGCTGGGGTAGATGCAGGTTTAGGGTTTGGAAGGTTGATGATGGAGTTAATTTGGAAATTATTGAAGTGTACTAAGATGGTTTTGGCGTGCATTTAGAGGATCTAAAGAGAGGAAAGGGTGTTTATGGGATGGATTGGGTGAGGGAGGGGGTTTGGTATAGGAGGTCATGGGTTGGGGAAGAGGAGGGAGGATATGGTTAATTTG
Organism: Actinidia polygama; assembly: GCA_030159135.1. NCBI lineage: Eukaryota > Viridiplantae > Streptophyta > Magnoliopsida > Ericales > Actinidiaceae > Actinidia > Actinidia polygama. The sequence continues at coordinate 7,499,278 of BRYF01000023.1, read as the reverse complement.
GGTCTTTGGAAGTTGTGAGAACGGGGAAGATAGATAGGTAAAGGACGAGGGGAAATGCAATTAGTTTGGGTCTTGAGGGGTTTTGAAAGAAGAGGGCTTCGGAAGAGAGAGAGAGAGAGAGAGAGAGAGAGAGAGAGAGAGAGAGAGAGGGAGGTGGCAGTTGGTTGTGGGAGATGGAGAGGTGGGTGGGGTGGGGGGGTGCACGGTGGGGGGGGCTGTGGGAGAAATGCAAAGGAGAGAGAGGGAAGGGGAAGGGAGGTGCCTGTAGTGGGGAATGTGGGAGAGAGGGAAGGGAGGTTGTCATGTATGTGAAGTTTTGTATCCAACGAAAACCACGCATTCGAAGGAGGGGGTTGAGTTGTTTGGGGAGTAGGTGATATTGGCTGGGTTGGATGTGGGTTTATGGTTTGGAAGGTTGACGATGTAGTTAATTTGGAAATTTAGTATACTAACATGGTTTTGGTGTGCATTTAGATGCTCTAGAGAAAGGAAGGGGTGTTTGTGGGATTGATTGGGGAAGGGGATAGGGTTTGGTAGAGAAGGTAATGGGTGCTGGTGGGGTTGGGGTTGGGAAGAGAGAGGAAGAGGAGGGAGGATATGGTTGATAGAGGATTAAGTTAATTTGGGTGTCACCAGGATTAGTGAGGGATGGGGACGATGGGTAAAGGGCGAGGGAAAATGTTATTAGTTTGGGTTTTGAGGGGATTTGGAAGAAGAGGACTTTGGGCAGTGGCGGTAGATGGAAGGGAGGTGGCTGTTGGTTGTGGGAGACGGAGAGGGAGGATGTGCATGTTGAGGCCTGTGGGAGGAATGGAAGGGGGGAGATAGTGGGTGATTGGGGAGGCGGGGTGGGGGGGGTGGGGTGGGGGGGTGAAGAGAGGGACGGGGAAGGGAGGGTGCCTGTGGTGAGGAATGTGGGAGAGAGGGAAGGGGAGGGACATCATATCGAATAGTGTATGTAGAGGGGTTGAAAATGTTTATAGGAACCAATCACAAATGGTATGATATTGTAGCCAAAGCAAAGTAAGAGATTAGGAGCTGAGAAGTGCATGTAGAGGGGGCTAAAAATTGTTCTGGAAACCAACCACAAATTGGGTGATGGGAACCGCAAATGGGATGATCTTGCTGCCAAAGTAAAGTGAGACTACGAGCTAAGAACACCCAAAGAAAGAAAACAGGTTATTTTCATACAAGGATCGCAAAAAACTGTATGAGGCATGGAAGTTGGCACTCAACAGCTATTTCTAAAAGATCTAACTTTTCGAGGAGTGATGGAGATTTATAGGACTTATGAAGGTGGGAAATTAACAATGTGAGATGAAACACAATTCATAATGTTTTTTATTGGTTTGATCTGAAGAAAATGATGCATGCAACGAAATGTTACTCCATGGTTGAGTGATACATGCAACCAACTTTTTCTGTATAAGTGTATTTCTTTTTTCAGATGAAGGAACTAAATGTTGGTCCACTTGCATTATAGATGAATGTGGTACATTCAATTTTGGTGGGATTGAAAACTTCGCGAAGCAAGTTAACTAGCTAAATATGACATTTCCTATGCAGTAGTCTCCATCATGGGCCCACAAAATAGCGGTATACTTATCCTTATAAGCGTTTTTCTTGGAGGAATTCTACTGTCACTGCATTTTTACATAGATGGTGTGGGGCCTGTCCCATGTGTGTATGGTGTACATCCTGTGATGCAAAAATGGTGCGAGACAGTGAGTAGATTTTTTTTTTCTTCCAATTTTTTGTTGATTTGAGAGGGAAAAAAATGTATACTATTACCCTTTCTATTTACTGGTTTCTGTTTCATGTTTCTAAGAAATTACTTAATTTACCGCTCCATTCCATTTTTGCGACCACGCTCCTCTTATAGTTTCGCAGTGGCTATTTACTCCTGCATTTTGTTTGATAAATATGGTTGTTTTATGGATTTTTTTAGCAAGTTTTATGGTGCTAGTTTATTCAAGGTTTTGGATGATGATATTTTACTATTTTAACAGGGAAGAGCACACTTTTAAATCATCTTTTCGGTAGCAACTTTAAGGAGATAGATGCCTTAAAAGATAGGCTGCTGCATTAAATTTTGTTATTTGTCAGTCTTAAAAAAATAGATCTGGCTCCAATTCTTCAGGACTCAAACTACTAAAGGTATTTGGGTTGCAATGTGTGCTGGTATTCAACCACCCGTTCTTGTAATGGAGGGTAACGATGGTAAAGAACGAGGAGAGGTGACTTGCGCAAAACTTCTTAGCATCATATCTTCAATTCTTCTGTGTTTTACTTGTAGACATGTAATATGTCAGGTGACGGTCACTTTAGATTTGTTTCACTGCCTCTCATTGATTTTTTTCTTTTTTGTACCCGCATCAGGAAAATACTGTTTTTGAAAAGCAGATAGCACTTTTTTCCATTGCTGTTTCTGATGTAGTCCTAATAAGCATGTGAGTTAGCTTTCTAGAACAAGCAAGACGTACTGTATCGATTAAAAATAATTTGTTTAATTTCGGAGTGATAATTTAGGGACCACTTGTGTCCTATTTGAGTAATTCCTCCAATATTTTGTTGCTGTTTAGGTGGTGCCATGACATTGGGAGTGAGCAGGCTGCAAATAGACCTCTACTGAGAATTTTATTCCAGGTATCTCCCTTGCACATTATGGGCGTTGTTATTATGCCTGCTTTTGAACACTTACATGCAGGTATGGTAGTAAATGAATTGGAGCAGGGGTTGACCTTATGTTCTAATTCTGCAGAATATATAGCGGACATTTTTCTTCTTAATGCACTGTTTTGTAATGTGGACTTTCTCTACTTTGATCTTTTGTAGTTGCATAAGAGGACTCTAGGAGTAGCCCTTTATTGATAGGAGGTCGTTCAAGTGGTCCTCGCCTGATCACATGGGTAATCATACCATGCCTGAGAATTTCCCAAAAGGGTAAAGTCAGTTACGGACATCACATGAGATTAGTTACAAGTGCAGTCATGGGACGTGGCACCTTTCTTAGCCAGGACTGGCCATAGGTACCAGGTGAAACCATCTTCTCTAGCTTCCAAACCATATGTGTGCCCCAGATCCCTCTGCAAAATTTTGTAATACCCAGGTCCTGCCTCTTAGGCTTAAGCTGTTCTTTTGTCATGGAATTACATAATTACCTTCCGAATAGCCTTCCAAGGAAGGCTCCCCTCCCCCTCCTCCTCCTCTTCCATGCAGTACTACTACTACTACTATCAATAATTGTGCTGATACATCTTTTTTGACACATTAAGTATTTATAAGAATGTTTTTTTCTATTTAGGTATGATAAGGAAGCTGAATATTACGAGGAAGTTGTTAGATCTAAACAACGCGATATATTGAAAGAGAAGTTACTCGAGGTAATTCCCCGTAATAGTAGTACTCTCATACTAAATTTAGCATTCGCTCATAATTGTTTTTGCAGATGCCATAAATATCGCAATAGCGCAACTGATGGGTATTTTTTACTTTCTGTTGTCACATACACAATTCGTCGATTAGAAATATGGATTAATTACAAATCAATTCATTGCGATTTTTGGTTTCTAGACTCACAGATTGCTGTAAACATCAACAATGAACATTGCATGCCTTTATCCATTGGAGGTTAAAAGAGAAAATTACTGTGGAACAAAGCAAGTTTTTCTTACAATAGAATATGGCAATTTCAGGCGGAACAAAGCAAGTTTTTCCAAGTGAAGTTTATGTGTGCTCGGCAGGAGTCAACATGGTCAAAGAAAGTAATGCAGTATTGATGTGTGTTTTGTCTATTCAAATCCTAATCGAGTAGAGCTACAGGCTAATGCTTTGCCTTTGAAAGCACATAAATCAAATATACTGCACTTTTTACTGGAACTATTGATTGTAGCCAGTGTTAGTCAATAAAGATCTGTGATGTCGAAACTGAACTTTATGGTATGGGTTAGATTAGGGTTTAATATTGCTAAAAGTATCATTATAGCTGTTCTTCTTATTGCCACGTTTTATGAAACTAGGAAGAAAAAAAAGAGTTAATTCTGTTAGTTCACGTAGTCAAACGAATACAGACAGATTATTACTGTGGAATAACATTTTTGCTTTCACAAATTGTCATATTCTATTTTCACTTTTGATATAGAGTTAGATATATATTACACCATTCTTTTCTAGTTTATATAGGGGCTTAAGACCAAGGTTTGAATAGTTATAAGCTGCACAGCCATTCTGATACTTATCAAGCAACCTAAGTTCTTTTGGGTACTCATGGATTACCCTTGCAGATGCCATGATCCGACAAACAAACTGGGAAACATCTGGAGTAAAGGATAAACTTGAGTCTAGAATGACCAACTATGTTGCTGCTTGTGCCAAACTGCGTGAACTTGCTTCTAAGTACAAGGTAATTTGTAACGTGTCATTCAAAACCTTGGAATCATTTTGAAAAAAAATGCAATTCACAAAAATTTCTATAATGTATTTTATTTTTTGTTCACATAAAACATGCAAGCATAGAAAACTTCATGTATTTTATGCAGCAAACTAAACATGTTTTGCTCTTTCATCTTGTTCTGATGACCCTTGATTATATTTACTCTTTCTTTTGGTTTCACTTTTCAGAAATCGGAAGAAATGCCTAAACTTCTAAAGGGAAAATGCTGTTTAGCACAACTTAGTATGTATCTCCATGTACCTGATAGTTCATTATTATGTGATTTATTTTGTGAATAATTTTAAATAAAGAAAAAAAAAATCATCTTTCACTCTGTTTCTTACATAGCTCTTTTTTCTGTTATTTTTCTCATTATTTGTATTCGAAGCCGCTGCCACTGGAGGAATAACAGTACAACAATGATAGGTACACACCCACTTTTTGGTGTGTACAAGACACACCCTCTCCCTCCCCACTGTGCTTGTGAGAGGATGTGTCTGGGTGTGTACATTTTTTGGTGTGTACCTATCATGTTTTATAACAGTAGTTGCTTTGCTTACTGCCCCAGGCAAGATAAAAGAGCTTCTAGATGGTGAGTTTCCTTTCTTCTGTCTGGTTTTCTCTTCTCATTGTGTCTATTGGGTCAAGAATTGAACATATCTCTATTTCTTCAGAAATGTAAACAAGAAAACTGCAGGGCAACGGACACACATCTTCATCTACCATTTTTTTTAAAATTATTTGATCAATACAGAACAAACTCCGTATCTAACTCTTCCATAATTTTTTCTCCTTATTTGTATTTGAAGCTGATGGTGTTGGAGACTGGCAAGAGATTGCACCCGAGGTCATAGAGATTCTAACTGGTGAGTTCTCAACTTCTCATATCTGTTTCTTTCCCTCTCTATTTTTCTTCACCAGCACAAGAAATTTCAACCTCAGTCTGTCTTTCTCTCTTCAAAACCATCCCTCGTTCTTTCTTTGATATTTTGAACCTTTTCCACCTTCACCATCCATTTTGTACGCCCTCGTCTTTCTGTTTCCTCAAATTACGGATCCAACGTCATGTTATATTATAGGCTATAATTTGTTAATATTCCACTAAGAAAAAGGCCTTTTGGATGCAGACTTCGTCACATGATTCTTTCGGGGAGAAAAATGCGGCTGTCATATTCAAGACAGGCACCAGTGTTAATCGTGGACTTCCCAAAAAGAGTTGCAGAACTTGACTATATGTAACAAATTAGTTATGCAGTGTGATGGGCCAAGAACTGGTAATGGTATTTGCATACAAGTGTGCTTGATGTTAATAATCAGGTCCTGTGGGGTTTCCAAAACTAGAAGTTTGCATGTAAGCTGTAATTCCAATTTGTAGGACCCATTGCCAATTCTTGTGTATTACATTTTTACTACACTGTCTCAATTAGGGATTCTATAACATGATGGGTCCAATTATATGGTGCATCTTTGGCCAATTATTTTTACTTTTATTAACATATTGTTGCATTATGTTGTTTTTGTTAGCCAGGAAAACGAACCGTTTTCAAAATGTTTCAAAGACACAAGGTAACGATCGAGGAACTTGGAAATATATGGAAATTCCATTGACTGATTCCTAATAGCTATCGAAACAACTCAATGTTTTTGTTTGTTACATAGTGTTTTGGCAAGTTCCGCTGAAAACATTCAAATTTTATAGTTTTACAGAAACATTTCTACTGTTTTGATGGAGAACAAAATGTCCTTGGCAACGACATCGTTCACTATGTATGCTGTGTACATAGTATGCATTTCCAACTTTGAACTTGATACGCTGCACTTTTTGGTAATATCTTGCATTTGTCTCTTGTGCTTTCATCACTTTGTCTTTGCAGATGATGACATGGTGATGGTGTTCACATTTTTTAGCGCAGAAGGCGAGTTTGGCAGATTCTTAGTCCTTTGGTTTTGTGAATATCTGGTTCTTTTATAAGGTATGTTTCTTTGTACTTCGACTTTGCTTATTATCAAACGAGTTGTTAAATTTCCTTTTAACAAGAAGAAGAAGAAGAAGATGAAACTTTAAACTTGTAGGCATTTGTGTCCCACCCCACCCTTCAACCTCTAGCTAGAGAGAAGAAATGCTGATCATCAATAACGACAAAACTTCATATTATTGATTGAAGTATAAACAATATGCCCTTGTATATTTAAATATATCCACAATATTTTCTATAGGATTCTTGATTTATGTATGTATAGTGATGAAGATTTGATAGTATGATGACAAGGGATTAGACTATATACCTATAATAAGATATTGAAAAAAATCAGAAGTTAGGTAGTTTGAAAGAAGTGATAAAGGGAATATTAAAGGATGGAGCTTTACATAAAAACACAGTGTGAAGAAGAAAAGGGCCAATTGAGGAATTATAATTTTTATAATTCTCTTTGGGATTTGGTTTTGGTCACTATAGATTCTTGTGTATTTTGTAAATTTGGTAGTCAAGGTCGTTTCGGTCGGTATAACCCCCCCAAATCTTTTTTTTTAATTACGATTATGTCCTTTAGTTGTTTGTTTTGCATATATATATATATATATATATACACACACACACACATATATATGTCCTTTAGTTAAATTACACTAAAGAGGAAAGCATAATTTATATACTCTCCACACACCTACCCTTGCCTCCGCCCTACGCAACCATCCCAAGTCCCTTTCCACTCACATATGCCACCGTTCTCTATCTCCCCCTCCCCATATGGGTGTCCGTCAAGGTGGCGCAAACGTGGCGTGCGGGGGTGCGATATGTAAAAGGTGGGGATCCTTGGGATTAAGGCGATTGAACTAAGACAAAAACAAAATTTTGGAAATCAAGATGAGGTGCACTTAGAAAGTGGGGTGCTACAATACCAAATTGGTATGCATTTAATTGGAAGTTCCAAGGGTAGCAAAGATATGAGGTGCCCTAGTGGCATTTACAATATAACTGGACAATTTTTTTATGTAAAGAGGCTAAGAGAGGGCACCACCCAGCCACATGAGAAGAGAATACAATACTATACCCATATAAAAATGAGAAAGGATGGGCATGAAAGTAACATGAGAGGCTGCCCTAGGTGTGTGGATTGGATGATGATTTTTGAGAGAGAGAGAGGGACAAAAGTTGAGGGAGTTGATGAGGGGCGAATGTGTTGGCTTTTAGTAAAGAGTCTCACATGGACGCACGAGGGCCCCAGCTAGAAGTTATTAAGAGGAGGAGACTTGTCAAATCCACTGTATATGCCATCACACAATTATGGATGTGGGGACTATTTTTTTTATAATTTGGTATTCGGATTAAAGAATTGAACAAGTATTAATCTCACTGTTTATTAGTGTGGGACTCAATAAAAGTTGGAATAGAGTATCGTATAAAATGGTCCCAAGACTTGTTAGCAAAAGGATTTGAAACTACGACCTTCGGAGGCAGTCCATTTAGTCGTAATCAAATTCCTATTCGACTAACTGAATACGAGGATTTCCCCATTTTGCTTTTTTTTTTAATAAAAAAAAACTTCTTAATGCCAACCAAGAATTATTTAAAAAAATAATAAAAATTACCCACCAAGAATTTAATAAAGATCCATTAATAATTTACCCTATCCAATCAAATCAATTTAAAGTTTGTCGCTACGAGTTGCAGTTTTTCCTTTTCTTATTCAGATATTCTTTTCTTGGATGCAAAAGGTGTTGTTCCGAACACCTTAGCCGGGCCCTGCCCCAAGGGACTGGCATGACAGGTAAATCAGGTACTCAGCGGCCCAACAGATAGGAGGCCCGGTGCATAGTGCCCACAAGGAGCTCACCCAATATTTCATGAATGACACTCCCACACTGCGGCTGTCATGACTCGAACCGGCACACTTGGATGCAATCTGCCAACTGTGAACCAACTAAGCTACACCTTATGGGCTCAAATATTCTTTTCTTATTGTTACGTTGAAATGAAGAGGAAAAAGATCACAAAGTAGGAGTTTTAGGAGTTGACAATATATCAAATGACTTGAGTATTAGAAAAAGATTTAAAAATTCAAAAGTGACTTAATTTATTTGAGAAAAATATGTCTTTTAGGCGGTGTTTAGATCTTGTGTTTCTAAAAATATTTGTGAAGGAAAAAAAATATGACAACTTCCTCTACTAATTGAAGTTGTTTTTCTATTACTATTTTAAAAAAAAAATCATAAATCCCTTTATAAATTCAAATATAAATAAGGGCTAGCTGAGTTGGTAGGGCTTCTAATAAATTTCTTGGCAAGAAAAAAAGAGAGAGAGAGAGAGATTTAACAAACATGTACTTGTTTCCAACTAAACTTGTCTTATAATAATCGATTTTAGTGAACTAAACACATAATCCCTAGATCTGGTGCCACCCACATGTCACATTAGAAAATTATGTAATCCGTGCTGCATAGAGATTTGTCCAAAAGAATCTCCAATGGAGACGTCAAATTTATTGAAAGACATCTCTTATGTCAGATTTCTCAGGTAATAATTCGAGCTTCTCCATGAGAGCTTCTTTCTAGATTGAAACTACAAGAACTAGCTGTTTAAATGGGCGGAAATAAATGCGCCAGGCCCACCACCAAGGTTTTGAATTCTTTTTTAAGATTTTATAAATTTGCTACATAAGATTTTTTTATATATATATCCGTCTATCATAAGTTAAAATTCTGCATTTGTTCATGACATGACTGGAGGAGTTGGATGGTAACGGTATATTTTGTTAGGTCTCTCTATGTTGTCGTTGTAGTAGCTGCAGTGCCGTGTGGCCGCCGCATGTATGGGGTGGGGGAGCTGGTGGCAGACAGTAATGGTGAATGGTAAGGGTTTGGTTGGGAGGTTTGGTTTTGGTTGTAAATTTCTACAATTGCCCAAGTTACGTGACATTTAAGTAACAAAGGGTTTTGGTTATATGATGGTTGTAAATTTCAACCATCATATAATGATTGAACTTGATTGCAATGCATTCAAAAGTTTAAGAACTAAGGTGCAATTATCATTAGTTTGACGATGGAAGTGAAAATTAATCAATATTTTAAGTGGGCAGAGTATTGTTAAATCCCTTTGTTATTTAAATAAATCAAGTTGAAATATATTTTTTAAACTTTTAAATTAAATTTGAATATTCTGTTACTCAACTCAATAAACTTATAATACTTAAAATATTCAAATTGCTCCAGTTTAGTTCGTAATCAACTCGATTAAAATTAATCGAGCTAGTTTGAGATCTATTCACTGAATAAACAAGTCGAGCTCAAATATATTTTTAAAATTAATTAAGTTTTCAAATCAAACTTTAATTGACTTTACTGCTTAACTTATTTGGCTCGTATATCAATCTTTCTTTTGTGTGTGCACGCGTGTGAAAACAGAGGCACACCCTTGTCACTCATAAAAAGAGAAAGCAAGCACAGTACAGTAGCAGAGCGTGGGAGTAGAAGAAAGCACACGACCCACAGTCCCAAAATGGATGACTTGTGGAGTATTATTATCGTGTTAGTAGTGAGTCTAGTGACCGTTACTACTACTACCACCACCATAGTTCTGTACAGAAGTAGTATCATTAGATCATGTAACAGAACTAGATCGTCAAACAAGCTATGCACAAAAAGCTCACTTCCTTTAGGCACTCTTGCCTGGCCTTTGGTCGGAGAAACCATAGACTTCATCTCTTGCGCCTACTCCGACCACCCCGAGAGCTTCATGGAAAAACGACGTCGCTTGTAAGTATATCTCTATTACTCACTAGATTAATCTAAACAACCCATATGGTTTTTTGGATCATCAACTGAACCTTTTTGTACATAATTCTTGAAGACTCTCAAAACCCAGATGATTAACAAGTCTTTTCAGCTAATCTAAGGCTTCTTTTGGTTAGAAAACTTATTTGGTTGAAGACCAATGAATTGGCCTAGTTCTTGCAGCGTTGATTGCAGTACTAGTTCAAGTTCAAGTCTTACCGCTGCAAATTCAATTTTTTTCTTTTCCTCCCCCCTCCTGTCAAGTGGCAAAAAAAAAAATTGGTTTATCGGCTGTTTTTGAAATTGGTTTTGAGAAATTTTGGCTATGTTTGGTTGATCATATTTTGTTTCATGTATTGATTTTCAAGAAAACACTAAACGTATTTGACTGAAGTGAAACTTATTTTCCTTACCAAGTGAGATGTCTGGGTTCCAGTCTTAATCGCTGCTGCAAATGAAAATTTTCCTTTTCTCTTATATCAGTTGGCAAAAAAAAACTTATTTGGTTGATTAGTAGCGATTTGTTTTGGGGAATTTTCTAAAATAACCCATATTTTATAAAAGGCCAAAGAATTGTTTTCCAATTCTTAAAAATCGTAAGAGTAATGGATCGGACAAGGATTTGGTGTCCTCCTTATCGGGTGTGATGATTGGTTTTGCTTTTATGATATGCAGGTTCTTACCGTTTCTTAAAAAAGAAAATTATCAAACATTATTTTTGCTTGAAAAAAAAAATACTATATGCTGTCAAATATTTTGTTTTCAAAAACAATACAATTTTTTAAGAAGTGCTTGCATTAGCTTTATTTTTTTAAAGAAAACAAGCAAACAAATCAAATTATATGAATTAGGTAATAACAATATATTTTTAGTGGCGCTTAATAATTATAGGTATGGGAAGGTGTTCAAGTCACATTTATTTGGGAGTCCCACAATAGTGTCCACAGATGCAGAAGTGAGCAGATTTGTTTTGCAAAGTGATTCAAAGGTTTTTGTGCCCTCATACCCTAAATCTCTCACTGAGCTGATGGGGAAATCCTCTATATTGCTCATCAATGGGAGCTTGCAGAGGAGGATTCATGGACTCATTGGAGCCTTCTTCAAGTCTCCACATCTCAAAGCTCAGATCACCAAAGATATGGAAAAGTACGTACAAGAAGCTATGGGGAGGTGGGGAGAGGATTACCCCATTTACATCCAGGATGAAGCCAAAAATGTCAGGCTGTCAGCTCTCTCTCTTTCTCTCTCTCTCTCTCTCTCTCACACACACACACACACACAAATAACTTTATTTATTTGTTGAAACAAAAGAATTCACTAATTTAAATGGGACTAATCGTATTATTTCCATATTTCACAAGAAAGAAAGAGCAATGTTAATTTTGTTTCTTGAGTAAGGTTTCGATGTCGTCCTTTCTACATGCTTTCTAAATGCGTGAGGTTGCCAGGAATGACCGTCATCCCAAAATTTTTAAAAATCCTCAACTTTATAGTAAAATTAGCTATTAATAGTTACAAATTATATAGATTCATTAATCGTTACGATTAATATTATATTTCTTGCGTAATTTACATATTCTCTATTTTTTATATATATTAGCCTCTCCTAAATAAAAATCCTAGATCTATCATTACTGTTGTCTGAGGATAAATGTAGGGGATGGGACCACATTGGTGTATAATTTTAAAGGGTGTTGGGTACTAACCTAAGGCATTGATTTTATAACTTTCCACACGTTTTGGTATCATTCTATATCGCACTTTACATGCACCCATTATATATATGTGTGTTATGTGGGCCTATAAAATGATGGAATAATTTTTTATAATAAGAAATTATTAAATTGTGCTCCTGGATTAAGGCACAAATATGTGATTAGAGGGGTTATTGGGGTGTAGGATTAGGAGCACTAAATAATTTCTCCCAATTACAGGTTGTTAATTAATAATTTTGCTTGAGAAGTATTTAGGATAATAATAATTACCTTTCAAAGTCCAAGTAATGATAAATCATACATAGTGATTATGTTCCCTAATCCTTGCAAAACTATACAAAAAGTAATAATCATGTTCCCTAAAATCCAAAAGATGTTTCTAATCGTCACATGTGTATAATATTCAGATTGCTTTTCAAGTACTAGTGAAGGCATTGATAAGCATGGATCCAGGTGATGACATGGAGTTTCTAAAGAAACAATTTCAAGAATTCATAGCTGGGCTCATGTCTTTACCCATTAATCTACCTGGAAGTAGACTCCACAGATCATTACAGGCAAGTTGGTAACATTGCTTTTGTTACGTAATCAGAGAAAGTACTCGGAATTCTACCTAGAACCTATTACGATGTGTGTGGACAAAATCTAAATCTATTGCACTAAGTATAAATATACACCGACACTCGACAAGGCACAACACCATGACGTGACGGGATGTGGGCCCACCCGAGCCCACTAGTGTGAAGTGTGAACTGAAACTTTCATTTCATTTGATAGAGATATTAACTATATATATACATACAACAAAAAAATCATATCAATCCTATAAAAAAATTGTCAATTTATTCTCAAAACTATACTTGTCGTTCATTTTTTAAGACAAAATATAATCCAATCACGTATCTACCCGATGCCCGATCAATATAATCTTCTTTGCATAGATGATATGCTTAACGATCCTTACGAAAAGGAAGGATTTGAACCTTTCAGTGAACCTGGACGGGACTCACGGACCCTCAAAACACCCTCTCGCTCCCTAAAACTCTGAGCAAAAATTCTGGGTACCTAGAATTATTGTTTTATTTTATAAATTTAATTAAAACGAGTACTATGAAAGGAAAATAATAAAAAAAAGAACTATTTGAACTTTTGGTTTCAGGCAAAGAAGAGAATGGTTGGCTTAGTACATAGAATTATCCAAGCTAAAAGGAGCAGTGGCATTTCAGAAATTCCAAGAGACGTAGCTGATGTTTTGCTGAATGATGCAAGTGAACTGTTAACGGATGATTTAATATCAGATAATATGATAGATCTGATGATTCCAGGGGAAGATTCGGTGCCAGTTCTCATGACTCTTGCCATAAAATACCTCTCAGATTGCCCTACTGCTCTCCACCAATTAATGGTACGTGATTTTAGAAATATAAATATAAGGGTATTTGGGTAATTTCACTTGTCAAAAAGACAAAACAAAGAGCACAATTGGAGATAAAATGGAGTTTAAAAATCCCTATCTTTCTTCTCTCTCTTAGGGTATTTTGGTAAAAAAATAATGATATTTGTATGGAAAACTGATCAGAAGGGAGTGAGCCCGTGGTAATACCACGGGCTCGACCCAATTAGTTGCCATTTGGGGGAGTATTTTCACACTCTTTTTTTCCTCTAAAAGCACTCTTATTTTTGTCCTTATATATGAAATTACGAAGCAGACCGAGCATATAATAAAAAAATGTGTCATAAATAATTAAATAGATGGGTATTTCAGTAATTTTGCATAATAAAGAGAGAAAAAAGAGTGTTTTTGGATAAATAAAGAGTGTAAAAAATTGTTTTTCAATTTTTAAGTCGAAACATATTTGAGATATTTGGTTTTCTTTTGTAGGAGGAGAACTTGAAATTGAAGAGACTCAAAGATCAGCTTGGAGAGCCATTGTGTTGGAGTGATTACTTATCTCTTCCATTCACACAATGTGTAAGTTCTTGATTCATCAAAACTAAACAAGCAAAGACAATAACGCGCCCGTGCCTTAACGTTATTAGTTAACAGAGCTAAAAATGATTGTACATTCCTTACATTGCACTTTCATATATAACGTACAACTGTTTTTAGCTTTTATATATATATATATATATATATATATATATATATATATATATATATACATGCTTTTGTATCTCACGATTTAAAATGCAAATGAATTAAACAGGTGATTACAGAAACTCTAAGGATGGGGAATGTAATTGTAGGGGTGATGAGAAAGGCCATGAAAGATGTAGAGATTAAGGGGTATTTGATCCCAAAGGGTTGGTGTGTTCTCACTTATTTTAGGTCAGTTCATCTTGATGAAAGCCTCTATGACTGGCCATATCAGTTCAATCCATGGAGGTGGCAAGTAAGAACAACTTCTTTTTTGTGTGTGTCGTTCTTTATTTGAAGTTGTTTTTTGTCTTCTTGGTGTTTCAAGACTAGTTTTGCAAAATATTTTTAAAAAAAATAATTTATTAAAATAAAAATAGTCATCGTATTCACATTAATAATTTTTCAGCAGAGATGGTTTTTCAAAATGGAAAATGCTTACCTGGCCGTGGTTAGGGTGCAAAAATTGCGTTGCATTATGATAGTGTATTGAAATATTTAAAATATGTATTAAAAAACTAGCTTTTTTGGCCTGTAGTGCTTGTTAAGTATTATCATTTGGACTGTAGTTAGCATGACCGTTTGAAAATTTGAAAAAAAACTTTTTGAAAAAGAAAATGTTGAAAACAAGTGTTGAAAACCGTCAATAAAATAAGTTTTCTTTGTTTTGAAAAAAACAAAAGCAAAAGCAAAAAACAAAAACAAACAGGGTGTTTCTCTTCTTCTTGCTATTTTTTTCCGTCACATATCTATCTATCTATCTAGTTGTTGTTTGTATTGTTGTTTGAGCTTAATTAATTTGTGCTAATTAACTGAATTAGTGTGGGGTGATGATGACAGGACAGAGACATGAGTAGCAATAAAAGTAGCTTCACTCCATTTGGAGGAGGACAAAGGCTGTGTCCTGGCCTTGACTTGGCCAGGCTGGAAGTTTCCATCTTTCTCCACCATTTTGTTACTCATTTCAGGTATCCCATCCCATCCCATCCCCTCTCAATAATTCTCATACATCATAATGCTTCCACAAGTTAAATGTGTGTGTGTGTGTGTGTGTGTGTGTGTGTGTGTGTGTGTGTGTGTGTGTATATATATATATCAAATTCTTTCTTTCTTTTTTCCTTTTGTCAAGCGATAGGAATTTACCTGTACCCTAATCCTAACCGGTGTCAAATTCTTCTTGTTAAAATTTAAACCCGCAATCTCATAGCACAAAATGTTGTTTCACGCCTGCTAAACCAAATGTTCACCTTCTTTGCAGTAGAAAGACGGGGGCCCGGCCATGCGTCTTTTATGCCAGTTGTTTTCATAATGCTAGTTTCGGTTCCAACCTATATGATTTTTCAAAGGATAAAAAACTGAGCAATAAAGCATGTGATTTAGTACTGCTAAAAAATGACATTTAACATTAAAGCATGCCAATAACACTGCCATTTTGGCACAAATCATTAGAGATGGTCTAATAGTTTTTTTTCCTTTTGAAATGTTGGTGTCAAGGCTGGTAAACAAACCAAGAACCAAGTTACTGCTTAGTTCGTGTTTGGCTAGTTAAAAATTTCGTTTAAAATTGGTTTGTTATCAAAATAAATCAAAAACTTTAACAAATTCTAAAGCATGCTAAATCTCCAAATCAAGCTTGACCAAGTTCGAACTCGACTTGATAGAAGTTAATTTGAAATTGAAATAAAAAACTAAACTTGATTATATTTTTAAAAATCTATTAACTTTTAAAATACAATTCGACTCGACTTATTTGCAGCCGCCATCAATAGATATATGTTGACCGAGTCCAAATTGTGAGTGAATGGATGATGCTTTCTAGACCCAACTCAGAGATCAGTCTCTATTGACTATAGACGTGATTCACCAAACTGATTTAATGTGAACCAGTCAATTCGTGGGGCTATCTTTTCATGTCCCCCAAAAAAATTGTATGGTCAAATGCAAGGTTGAACACGGCTCCTACTAAAAAACATTATCACTGAAATGTTTCTTTATTTAGAGTGTGTTTAGTATAATTGAACTTACGGTAGAACGCTTTATTTAAAATTAGAAATTGAAAATTTTTAAAATAGAGTTTTTAAGAATGAACTATTTTTTAGCTATTGTAAGTTGTTTGCTGGAAGCAATACTAAATATTTTAGCACAACTTTTAAGACAAAAAAAAATAAAATTTGTAGTTTAGAAACTATGTTAAACATGCACTTAGAAAGCAATGGTACTAATCTGCTAGAGATTTGTACATATAAGTAATAAATAAATTGAAGTGGGTTTTAAAATTTTATCATTATACCCTATCAGTTCCTATAAAACCTAGCAACTAGTACCAATCTACAACCTCTAAAGGTTAGGGCAAGTGGTAGTCTATTAGTCACCCATGTCTAAGAAGATGTCGGGCTTAAATTTGACTTCACCCGCGTGCTATTAATTTCTGTATAGGGTTAGTCTATATTTGTCCCGACTTTAAACAGGTCTTTAGCTTGTCGATGGTGGAATTGATCCCTGAACTAGTCGGTTCAGTTGATCTTAATTGAAAATCAAATGGACGGAAGAGTGACATGAACATTAACATAAGTTGTTAAAGAGTTCACTGCTTCGATTGGAAGCAAATGTGCAAAATGAGATTTAGGTGGAAGTGCAATAGTGCAAAATATAATTTACTTATAAATAAATTGCAGTGGGTTTTTAAGATTCTAGCACAATAACTTATGAGTTCATATAAAAGGAAAGCCCTAAATGGTTATAAGAAAAAGTCTTGTGCATTGGATACAAATCTTCTTAAAAAATAGAAATAAATTAAATCGTCTTGTGCATTATCCCAATGTTGTTTACTTGTTTTTGTCTGGGACATGTAACAATTGATCGTGTATTTGTGAGATATAGTACAATGAGAGTTTTTGTATTTTTGTTGCTCTCTCATGCATTTATCTTTTACTGTACCTTTGATTTCGTTATTTAGTAATAAAATTTGTGCTTTACTGATAATAAAAAAAAATTGATCAAGAAAAGTAGTAACAGTTTTTGGAATTTTCTTGAGCATAATGCAGATGGGTAGCTGAAGCTGATTCAATTGTCAACTTCCCCACTGTTAGAATGAAGAAGAGAATGCCAGTTTGGGTCAAAAGGAGAAGAGAACTAATTTGAGATGTGATATATGCATTTGCCAAGTGAAACTTTTGAAGTGAAAATGCACTACAAACCAACTTTTGGAAAGAAGACGAGAAAAAGGGTTTTGATCATTTGCCAAGTGAAACTTTTGAAGTGAAAATGCACTACAAACCAACTTTTGGAAAGAAGACAAAAGAGAAAAAGGGTTTTGATCAAGTGCACACGTGTGGATGGGGGGAGAAAGTTGTATTTTTGCTTAATTATAGGTATTGCACATATATAGACAACATGGGTATATATTTTGGGAGGGACCTACAAGTTTTTCCCTTGAGCCCACTCTCTATTTACCTTGTGTGTACTAATGCAGGTAATAAAAGGTGATCAATAATTCAATAGTGAGCTTCTTTTGTTAGGTTGTTGGCATAGATAAATTGTTGGTTCACAAAAAATATTATTGAGAGGGAAACCTTTTGATTTGTCATTGAGAGCAACTTGTGTATCACGTTCAATTAAAGTAGCTAAATTATTAGGTAAGATGTGAGAATCAAAACAAGATCTATTATCTATTTTAATAAAATAAAAATATTTTGTTCATTAACTCGTCTAAAAGTTTTAAGCTGTTAGAGAAACAAGTAATTTCTTTATTTATATTCTCACCATAAACTGAATTCTCTACTTCGTGAAATATAACAAAGATGCCTTTGGGGTGTTCTTGCGCTTGGATCTTTATTTATATTCTCACCATAAACTGAATTCTCTACTTCGTGAAATATAACAAAGATGCCTTTGGGGTGTTCTTGCGCTTGGAACCCATTTAGCGTAGTTTTACATATTTTCTTTTTATGGTTTTCAACTATAATTTTTAGCTCACCATGATTTATACTTGACATCACTGCACCACAAATCTTGTAATCAAGTCAGAACCCACTTTGATTTGACCACAAACTAGCTTTATCTTGATTTTATTTTTAATTTAATCATCACTTGATTCAAAATGAACCTCCTTTGATTCATAATAAGACCATTGTCATT